>CM062295.1:129556436-129808936 GCA_031216915.1 Pictodentalium vernedei
TGACATTATTGGACTATGTCGGAACTGAGGGACGATGTCCCTGAACCGAACCAAAAATTTCTAAGTCCACCGACGCTATCAGTTTCTTATCCGGCATCGCAGCATTCTGGTCCGACGAAAGAACCTGTAGAAGATCAAGTCAGATGACATACACAACAGCATATGTTGTTCCGAAAGGGAAAGCTCGAAATCCTCCGAATCCCTTTCGGTATCCCGTCGGACCGGATGAAATTTTCGGACGTCCGTACCCGCTTCCGCGGAGCATCCCGACCCAGCATCGTCGGATAAAAAATATGCAACAGATTCAGTTGATGCTGGGATGCTGCGATAAGCTGTGCTATTTAGGAAAGCACGTCCGTTCCCGAGGCCTGTGCAGTAGCGGTCTTACGATGCATTGCCGCCGGAAGCTCCGAGTACGTTGACTCCCGCACACTTTCCTATGCGAACGTCCGGAGTCTGCAGGCCTCGTGTTCCTGGCTACCGGATGGTGTGACCTGGTCGCCGATGATTCTCTGACTGGCGAAGCTGACTGGATATCCGAGGTCACGTAGCCAAGAGCGGTCGTGTGCGTTACCATGAGAATGAGGAAGCCTTATTGACAGTCTACTCCGGACTGACTATATGTCGGAGCGTCCCGAGCGATGGACGTATGCTCCGAATGCGAAACATTTTGTACCACAACATCTGGGGCCAGATGTTGTTGTACGAGAGAGGGGCCTCTCTCGCTCGCCGTCCGGATGGACCAGAACGAGCTATGAACCGGACTAAAAGGCTTCCTCCGTTCTCCCTCTAATCCGCCGTCACTGGGTGTGCATTTGGTTGATTTATAGTGCTCGCATCACCCCAAAACTCCTTCTAGACTGCAACGGACGAAGCCGGCTGCCGAACCATTCGATGAATGGACGCTACACCGGGCGAGCTAGCGGACGTCAAAGGCCGTCGAACCTACTAGGGTCCTCTTAGGCAATTGGCGTATTTACATGAGCACTTTTCCGCTAGCCCTTCATTAATTGTGACGACGGAGGCACACTGTTGGAAGACATCACAGATACATCACCCTAATCTTGATCGTCTGAAATAGAAATTGATAAAGTAGAGTGACCCTGTGGGGAAAGGACCGGAGTGTCCAATTCCCCACTAACATACCGTGACATACGCTTCCCATGTTGTCATCGAAATCATACGATACAGAACAGGAGTTAATGCGAGTACACTGACCACATATAGAATGATTATAAAAGTCAGAGGAAGACTTCCTCTTATTACAATTGATCAAAATCCTTTCAATGTGAAAAGAAAACAAAGTCCTGGTACTCGCTCCAACCCCTGGCAATCAAAATACATAATAATAATATGATCCATTAATATAGAAAAAATAATTGAAATCAAAATATTTTGAAGAAATATTTTTTCAGAACAGCCCAAGTTTCTGAAAAGTAACGTTGAGCCCCAATGGATCCCAAGCCTAAGTGTGGACAAAAATTTTTAAAATATTTTAAACAATTTATTCAACACTTACGAACAATAATAATGTATCTAGTTATGATTAAAATAACATCAGGATATTATTTTCAAGAAATCCCCCCCTCACACAGAGGGCTGTTGTAAATGTAAACAATGAGTGTAAAAACACTAAAATAAGACTCCAGGCACCCAGGCCCGGAATCAGTTACCAAAAATACACCATCTGATGCAAAACAGAGACTTCCAGGGAAGAAACTGCAGAACAATCAGATGGTAGATGCAGAACACAATGCCTAACCACCCGTAGGTGAAGACGTAAACATGGGGAAAAGAACAGAATTCATTCTGTTATTCAGCTAAAACTCCCAAGAAATTTTTGTAATAATAATTACAGAAACTATGCCAAAAGCATGGGAGAATAGCAAGAGGGGACTTAAAGGAAAGGGAGAGAGGAAAACACTGAAAAATCAATGTAACTAAATAACCAGAATGACAACAAAATGGCTGCTGCCTCGAAAATAGGTAACTTAACATAATTTCATTAAAAAATTTTAAGTTACAGCCCTGATAATATTCTGTCACACATTTTTCCTCTCCTCCTTCTATATCCTCCTTAGAATCACCATTTCACTAATATTTATGTGTCTGGCATCATTTAAACTGAGATTTACAAGCACAAAGATCAGTCAGATGTTAACTGATGAAGGGCCAAACTTAGAATGATTAATGGCGCCAATTTCGGAACGTCCTTGACACTGCGCATGCGCAGTAGAGGTGAAGTGTGGAGGGCCATTCAGGACATGTTTTCTTTGGTTTTAGATGCAAATTTTGGGGATTGGGGGGCAAAATTTGTGTTTGGCCCTATATTTTAAGAGTTAGCACCAGCTATGTCTGGGTCATTGGTACAGTATAAAAATATAGAAATTTTAGGTGTGGCCAAAATTTTTGCCCCTCCAATAACGAAGGCAAATAATGCCCAACAAACTTCTCTTGAACAAACTTGATTCTAAACCTCAAAAGTACTCTGTATACCACATATCAAGTCTCTGCTACTGCTGGTTCATTAGAAGAAGATTTTCAAAAAATTTGGCCATTTTTTCCCCACACCTCTGCTCAATATGAGCCGAAATCTAATTTGGATAAAAATCACAATGCCCCTATATAACCACTACTTACATGAAATTTAATTAAAATGTGGCCAGTGGTTTAGGAGAAAGAGGCTCAAACACCACCTTCACGCTGGACGACGGACGGACGACGGACGGACGACGGACGAAGAGTGATAAGAAAAGCTCACCCTGAATTTCAGTCAGGTGAGCTAAAAACTAGAGCGACTTTTTGGCGAGAGGACCGGCAGTGGCCTCTCACCACGAGAGGACTGGCAGCTTCCTCGCCTTGCTTACTGAGTAATATGCTTTCATAATGAAGGAAACTAAGTCGATAGCACTCCCACCAACTCCACATTAAATATTACAAATAACATTCAAAATATAAAACAGAAAATAATTTACACAAAAAAAATTTTCGAAAAATTTTAACAAGAGCCCAAGTTCCCAAAGGTAACGAAGTGCCCAAATGTATCCCAAAAGAGCCCAAGTGTGGACAAAAATTATTTTTCTATCCAAAAAATTAACTGCTACACTATCGGAATATTTAATGTATCTTACAACAGTCCTTACCATATAATAAATAGGAAACTACATATATAAACACAGCGCTGTCACTGTAAAGAAAACCAGAAACAAGACCCCAGGCAACGTGGCCCGAAGTCAGTAACAGATTTTTGAACTATCCGATGTAAAGCAAGATCTTCATCAGAAGAAAAAACGATACATCGGATGTATGATGCATGACCAAAATGCCTAAACACCCCTAGGGTGAGGACGTAACCATGGGGATATACAGAATAAACCTTCTGTGTAACACGTTAAACTCCCAGGAAATTTTATAAAAAAAATTTCAATAAAACAAGTCAAAAAGCTTGGGAGTTTAACTGGGAGTTTCAAGGGAGGTTAGGGAAGGAATACTTAACAAACAGTGGAAAAACCATTATCACCAATGATGATGTCAGGCCAATGTCCCAAAATTGGGGAACATGAACTGAATTTTATAAATGTTATAAAGTTACAGCCCTGAATGTTTCAAACCACCGTTTCTTCCTTCCTTCATCCAGTTGTGTCCTTGGATCCACCAAATTAACCATTGAGTTGTGTCTGGCATCATTATAAACTGAGATTTAAAAGCACAAAAGTCAGTTTGTTGTTATCTGACTGAGGGCCAAACAAAGAATGATCTGTGCGCCAATTCCGGTCACTTCCTGGCGTCCGCGCATGTGCAGAGAGTAAATGTATGGAGGATCAGATAAGACTTCTAATTTTCGGTTTTGCATGCAAATTTGGGGGGGTTGGGGGAGGGGGGGTGGCAAATTTGTGTTTGGTCCTCGATATTTTAGAGTTAGCACCAGCTAAGCTTGGGCCATTGGTGTACAGTGTAAAAATATATCGCAGTACATCGACTAGTGCCCATCGAGGAAAAGTTTCTGGAAGATTACTTCTCCCATAGCAAAACAGTCATTTCACTACGATGGGAAACCATGATATCTGATGGGGTATATGGGGCATGAGCTATCATTTCCCTCAAACCTGTTGGCCTGTAAACACTCTTCGAAAAACAAATTCCAACACATGCTGAAAGATGCTGTTAAAACTTAAACTCAATATGCAGGTAACAATCGATATGTTACAAACTCATAAAAACTTATTCAGAAAAAGAATGCCACAATATTACAGTGGAACCCTGTTAATTGAATAGCCACTTTGCCAATAAAAATTATTCAATTATCAGGAGTATTCAATTAACAGGGATTGTGTCACCTCCCTGTATTCTAGAGATAACTTAACATTTTTTCTATACTCTCCCAAAAATGAAAGTGTGCATGCTAAAAAATAACTTTAAAAAAAGATATATATCATTTTCATTCATGGAAATTTTATTCAATCACAGATGAATCAATTTGTGATCAACACGAGAAATTTCATAACGCTACGACGAATACTCTTGGTGCCATGGAGAGTCAAAGACACTAAGGGTCAAACACAAAAGTCACACACTCAATATCTGGTATGACCTCCATCTGCATCGACTACTGCTGTGCATCTACGCCTCATGGAAGCAAACAAGTTAGCATGGAAGTGTTGTGGGATGTTGTTCCATATTCTGATCAGCTGTCTTTGGAGTTCCACAAGCGTTGACGGTGCATGGTGAAGCCGGCGTAGCTGACGTTTTATTTCGTCCCATACGTGCTCAATGGGTGAGATATCGGGCGAATTTGCGGGCCAGGGAAGAACATCCACTTGTTATTGCTGCAGATACTGTTGAACAACACGAGCTGCGTGGGGTCGGGCATTGTCCTGCTGTAGAATGACGCCGGGGCCGTGACGTAACGTCAAAATTGGACGAATTGCAGGTCTTCGAGGACGTATTCTCTCAGTCGGTTCATTACTGTTTGAGGATGTATCCGTCTCAGGTTAGGGATGTTCCTGGCTGTCTTCGTTGCCGTTTGTTGCTGGTTCCGGAGATGGACGACACGGATATACCGATCTTGTGCAGGGGTGGTAACTTGGGGTCTCCCGGAGCAGGGTCGGTCTCGAACGTCATCATGTTGTGCATGTCGATGGACTAGCCTGTCTACAGTGTTATGGTGGCAGTTCAAATGCTGGGCAACCTCTCTGTGTGTTGTGCCAGCTCTAATCATACCCAGGGCAACGAGACATTGATTCATTGTCAATCTTGGCATGCTAATGTGGAGTCATTTTAACAGCAGCGCAAGTTTGAATGTGAACGATAGGAAGGCCTTACTTTAGTGTTTAAATAGCCAAGGATTCACACTGCTGTAAGAATTTTCAGACTCTCCACGTGCAAAACATGCCTTTTCACAAACGTGCAGCACATCATTTAACGTTAATGCAATTTTAACGGGGAAAGCTATTTTTGTGTTCAATATAACTTATTCATGAACAGGTTAACACTCTTTACACCTACGAAATTATTTTTTTGGAGTTTGATCAATTTCTGCAATGCACACTTTCTTTTTTGGGCGAGAATATTATATCTTGAATATTATCTCCATGAGCTCTGTCAAACAAGATATAATAGATTAAATGCCTGTATTGGATTACTGAAGCCAAATAGGTCAATAAACAAAGGAAAACAAACTGGGGCGAGTCAGGGTAATTTCTCGACAGTTTATAAGATTTTCTATTCAATTAACAGGAGTTTACTCTATAACATATATTCAATTAACAGGTCAAATTTTTGCTGGGGGTATGGTAAATGGTTTTGTGTTGAAAAATTATATTCAATTAACAGGGTTATTCAGTTAGGAATTATCCACTGTGTCTGTTTTTCATTTTTATGACACGCCTGTTGTTTAATAGAGCTTTATCCAGCAATGACAATGTCAAAATTTATTATTTTAAATATTTTTTTTTTTTTAATTTTTTAAAAAATTTCAACAAAATCATATCATGTGACCCCTCACTGGAATACCATACTTGGAATACTTCTTGTATGTTTTCATGTGATATTCAATTGGAAAGGGTCTCCAAAAGCTCTTTGCAACCGTGTATCACAAACAGCATTTCATAAGCAAAAGCCTGTGTGAACCAATGATCATTACACAGCTGGATTGCTAGACTGTTCATATGTCACATATAGAAAAGTGTTCCACCTGCCTCCATCAGGGAGGAAGAAAGGCAGAAGAGTGGGGGAGAAATTATTATTATAAAAAATATGCTCAGCAAAAAAAAAATTCTCTTGAAGGATTTCAGTTTTCTGTTGCAATTGCCGATCGCTTTTTAAATACACTTTGATGTCCACAAAAAATAAATATGTTGAGGATGTATACAATTTTTGGAGCAATATTAATAAAATAACAGATTTTAGTTATCACTAACAAAAAACAAGTGATGAGGTTTGAAAATTGGTACCTTGTTACCAAGTTTTGTGCTAGGCTTTCATTTCATGTTCGATGATGTAAGAGCTGTTAAGCTGTTACTGCAGTCACAGCATAACAGCTTCTACATTATCAAATGTCACTGATACGAGAGTTAGTACACTGATTGACTTGATGCCATCATGAAGAGGGCAGAATGAGTTGTAACAATTTTTAATGACCTTCCAGCAATTCAGTTGTATAAAGATCAGAGGGGTGAAAAGAGAAAGGATGAAAGCCTGAAAATGGTTGAATGTATCAAAAACAAAAGCAAATCCTCAATGTTTTGTTAACTTACTTTGATGGCATGGGTTTGATATATTCGTTGATAGAGCACGCATCACTCTCACTGGCAAGTGATTCCACTTCATCGCTCGCCATGGCTGATAGATTCTTTCTCCTCATTAGATTTTGTAGTCCATCCTCTGTATCATCAAGATCTGGTTTGGGATGGACATTTTCTACATCAGATCTTCCAAGTAAATTTTCTAAAAAATGTGATGTTTGGCGAGATTCATGGGATTTTGATATCACAGGTTTCTTTTCATCTGAAATGATATATTTCATATCCATGTTACAATGACTGTTCAATGAAAGTATATCTGCATAATCCTTTCACTAACGAATCAGCCTGCGAATTTACAACTTGAACAGTTGAAAAAAATAAAATAATCCTTTCACTAACGAATCAGCCTGCGAATTTACAACTTGAACAGTTGAAAAAAATAAAAGATTTTCAACAAATTTTTTAAAAAACATATCACGTCATCCCCTCATTGGAAAGAGCTCATCAAGCACGTTCCAATGAAAGGTTATATGATTTTTTTTTTGATTTTTCTGATTTTTTTTTAAAAAAAAGTATTAAAATTTCATATCATCAATGTTGCGTGAAAGGTTAAGGATGCTATTAATCCTTTACCTAACGAATCGCCCACACCTTCCCATGTAATATGCAAATTGAGCAGTTGAAAAAATTAAATTTTTCAAAATATTTCAACAAAACCATATCATGTGACCCCTCAATGGAACGAGCTCACTGAGCTCGTTCCAATGAGGGGTCACATGATATGGTTTTGTTGAAATTTTTTGAAAAATTTTAAAAAAATATATTTAAAATAATAAATTTTGATATCATCTGTGTTGGGTAAAGGGTTAACAGAAACCAGTGGAGAAAAATAATTTTGAGAAATTCTGCCTACAGTACTGCCCTCGGATGTGCTTATGTGGCAGTGCACAATATGTCTCAAAAACATTATCACACGTGCACATACAGTTATTTGAGGATACTTATGACATGATGATGTACTATTGGGAGGAATTATTTTGGAGGATTACATTGGTAAGGGTATCTCGAAGAGTAGAGGCTTTTTTTAGTTGACCACAGCACTATTAGAACAGCTATTGATAAATTCTTGAAAATTTTGCTCGGATAACAATTTTACTATCAGCTTCTATTACAAGACCAGCAGACGACACTGCACAAAAAAACATTTTACCTCAAAAAGAATACTTACTGCCAACTTATTAGAAAGGCTTGTCAAGCTCCTTCCAATGAGAGGTCATTAGCTATGTTTTGGAGACAAAAACATATAAAAAAAAAACAAAGTTTGAAGGGCATTTTTTGTGAAATGCTCTGGCTAGATTTGATTGTTACAGTACAGTGAAGGCCACTTATATTTTAATTGGATACATCTTAATTGAATAACCCTGTTAATTGAATACAATTTCCAAAACAAAACCATTTGCCATACCTTCAATGCAAATTTGACCTGTTAATTGCAGAAATTTGAAAGAGTAAGCTCCTGTTATTTGAATAAAACTTTTGTAATACGTTAAGTAATTACCCTGCCAATACAAAATTCCCATTGTTTATGGGCCAAAATGGCCTCAGTTCATTCAATGCAGGCATTTAATCTCTAAAATCTTGTTTGACAGAGCTCCATGAGCTCTGTCAAACAAGTTATAATAGAATAGATGCTCACTTGAATCTAGAAAAAAGGGAAGTGGCAAAATAGCTGTTAGCTGAATAGTCCTGTTAATTGAATAATTTTCACAGTCAAATTCAATTAAAAGTGTTCCACTGTATTAAAAAGATTAACTTGAAGAAGAGATCTCACTGGTTGGTGCATTAGATATCAGAATGGTTGCAAGTTCAATCCTCCCCACACACACTGCATTCTCTGAGCAAGAAACTTAACTTTGCATGCTCATAAGTGGATAACCACATAACCTACAGTTAAAACTAGAAGTCCTGTCACGAACTGCGCGCTTATCTAGGCTTAATTGCGCGTATGAATTGCGTGCAATTGCCATATCGAATGGCATCCAAAGCACGGCAGGTTCTCCTGGTTACTTATAGCAAACACGGGCAATGTTTCTGCCAATGGACCTCTGGGTTACCCGGAGGTCCATTGGCTGAAACATTGCTTGTGCACAGGCCATATTTACAGAATTTGATAGCCTTACTATGGTCATATCGCGTAGATTAACGTGCATATCGACGTGCTATTTGTGCACATTTCAGGACAGGACTTTTAGTTTTAACTGTAGTTACAAAAGCCCCCAATGGACTGATGCTCAGTTCCATGTAGATAAGTACTCTCATCCACTTCCATCATGAAAACCAGTTACAAGCTTGTGTCTGTTTGGGTTTTGTAGCTCATCACAGGATCTAAATTTTAAACTTGCAAAGCTTTCATAACATTTTAGTAGATTTTTTATCTCCTACAAGAAAAACTGCACAAACCTGTAGAATGGACATGTATTTCTGGTACTGCATTTGATGCAACATTTGTTGAGTCTGATAAAATGCTTTGGACATGATCAACTTCTATTCGATGGGTCAAGGAAACATCTCCAGATTCCCTATAAAAAAAAGTAACTGAAAATATTACAAACCAGAATGAGACATACTTACTGAAGTATTGGAGACGTTATGCCTGCATGTTTATTTTAATTTGAATACCGGTGGTGGTACTGCGGTTCCCGTTACATGTATATCTAAATTGGTCAACTTTATTTTGGTAAATCTTCGGACATCCTGAGTGGCTTTGAACTTCATTTTAAAAAGTTTCTCCCAGTTGTTTGGAAATCTGCTCAAATTTGTACTTATATTTTAACTAACGGCAATAGACACCAAATGGTTAGGTGTGAATGGACACCAGCCAAAGAGAAACAGAGATACAAATTTCAACCAACACGCCCAATAGAAAAGGCAGCATATGTAATTTAGCCTGGTTCCCAAAAGGTTGTTTTGATTTTTTATCGATCCTTTTGATCAGTAAAACAAAACAAATGGACTCTTCACCTCTGGGTTTAAACATCGGAATTAAAATTTGTTTATTTAAATGAATTTTAATGCATGGATTGTGGAATAAACAAAGAATGAGATATGTGTTTGAATCGGTGGGTGTTTTACATAACTCGTTGGAATGGCATAGTCATATTTCGCTCAAGCCTTATATGACTGCACCATTCCACCAATTCAAACACACATCGCGTTCTGTCACATTCACTATATGACTGTCAATTTTCTCTTCAAAATACTATTATTGTTTGCCGACGAAATCTGCATTGTTGGAAAATTGTGTGTCTAATTCACAGCCATATCAGTATTGTTTAACATCTGTATCAGTATGGTTTGAGAGCAGGTCATCGGAAGACATGGAACTATTTACTGTGTGTTTGTTTAAACCGGACTGAATGGTAAAGTTATTTAAATACTATTTAGTATATTTTTGACTTGGAGTGAGCTATTTATTTCTTTATTCAATTATTTATTTAATTCTTGTTACTTAATGCTACATCTGCAGCTAAAGCTATATCATGGCGAGAAAATCGTAACAAGAGGCTCGGAAGAGCCTGTAATCGCTCACCTGGAAGAACTAAATAACCCTCAATTATTCTAATCCGAATCAAAGAATGCTGCTGGCTGCTTGCTCATTCATCTGAGTGAAACTGTATGATGATTGTTTTCAGAGCGACTTATCCATACATTATTTGTGCCAAATTTGGTTCACAATGGCCAAGTAGTTTCAGATAAGAAGATGAAAATGTCAGGCTTGGCAATTTCAGGAGAGCGATTTTTTAGCTCTCCTTACTGCCCTCCTGAAAGAATTAAGGAGAGCGAAAAATTGCCCTCCTAAATATTTTGGTCTGGGATGATTGAGATTACATGTATTATTCTCACATTAAATTTTTGTTGTAAAGCAAAAATGTAATTTAACTTCGAAGTCACATAACATCACGTAATTTCATTTTGAAAGTGGTTTAGTGGTAAAAGGTAATGGCTGCAACCATACCCAAACACAGTTGCAACCATTTGAAGCAAAATGGGTCACAGCAATATTTTTTTTTCTGTCAGTTTCAAGTTCAACAACTGACATCACAGTTTGAGGAGTAATTATTCAAGGAATATTGGCACTATAATATACTACCATTACTACTATCCTGTCACTTGAAGCACTTGCACCAGGATGTGACTGTAGATTCAAGCAGACCTGTTGTCCAAGAAAGTCATACGCCTACCACTACCACCTTCAACCCCCCTTGGGGGGTTGAAGGTGGTAGTGGTAGGCGTATGACTTTCTTGGACAACAGGTCTGGGTACACACACAGGTCTTGTCAAGTGTGTGTTCGGTTGTTGAGTGAGACATCTAGATGTCTAAGAGATTTCGCTTTGCCTTAGTAAAGTTAATAAAATCACTGATGTAGTCTGTTGGTTTCAGTTTCAATGAGTTCGTTCAACTGGATACTTAAAATACTGTGTAAAGCTAATTGCTCTCCTAAGCTGATTGAGGAGAGCGATTCTTTGCCCTCCTGCATTTTTCAGAATGCCAGGCCTGAAATGTGATTTCCCATATGGTTTCCATAGTAACTAGGAGCTGCAATTGCGGACATGTTTGCAATCCGATCAATATTAACCCTTTACCCAACGTAACGGCCAAAACCGACCAGCGCTATTCTCAAAAATCGCCAATTAATTTTCATTTTTTGTCTCAAAAACATAGGTCATGACCCCTCGTTTTAACGAGCTCATCGAGCTCATTCAAACGAGGGGTCATAACCTATATTTTTGAGACAAAAAATGAAAAAAATTAGTTATTCAAGAACTATTTTTGCAAGTGTCGTCTGCTTTTAAGGTTAGGTAAAGGGTTAAATGAGGATCGATGGTAGAGGGCATCACAGTCATCAATCATGTGAAGTTTCAAAACATATGCCTTGTAGTTTCAGAGGAGATTTTTAAACAATCGACCAATCAATCAAAGAATGCCTCTGGTGGCTAAGTTTTTCATCTGACGGGAACAATATGAGGATCGTTTGTAGAGGACCTCCTATAGACCATTCCTGCCACATTTTGGTTCCCATCCGCTCAGCAGTTCCAGAGAAGATGAAAATATGAAAGGTTTATGGATGCCGGACACCAAGTGATGGAAATAGCTCATGTGGTCCTTTGGGCCAGGTGAGCTAAAAAGTAAAACATGTCATTGTTAATTATGAAAGAAGATTGATTAAACATAGGAAAGGAGTGAGGGTGACTGCATTTTGCTTCAGTGGAGTGATTCGGGAGTGGGTGGACAGCATGTGAAGCACAATACAGGTCATATAATAAACCTATACTGACTCACAAAAGAAAGTATAATAAACTATGAGGAGCAACTTTTTCAGTATTATCGACTTCAATCCCAAACAAATTATTGTAAATTCATAATTCGAGTCTAGCTGTATGAATTTGCATTATTTCATACTCTTACTGTTGCCAACGTCATGTCAGGACGTCGCAATTGAGACATGGGTGAAATAAAAAGTTCACACATGCAATCAATAGCATGTATGTCCACCGTTTGCCTCTTGGATGGCAAGACATCAATGGCACATGGACCTGATAAGTCTCTGGATGTCACCCTGTGGTATTAGGTTCTACTCCTACCTTAGAACATTACGTAAATCGCCTAACGTCTGAAGATCATGAAGTCGTACCCAACAGTCCAATTGATCCCAAAGATGCTTGATTGGCAACAAATCTGGTGAAATGGGGGCCAGGGAAGAAGTTGGATGCTCTGCTCCTCAAGAAAGTCACAACAGATACGTGCCACATGACATCGGAATTGTCTTGCTGGATTAACTGCAATCCAACATTAGCGTTGAACAACGGGACAACAGCGTTCAGAATTTTGTCCCTATATCACTGTCCATTCAGATTACCATCAATGAAGATCAACTGTGTTCGATGGAGCAAGGAAATTCCTGCCCAAACTATTACACTACCCCTGCCAAAACGGTCGCATTCCCACACCCAAGCACCAGAAAACTGTTCTCCTCGTTGGCGATAAACTCTTCCCCTACCATCAGTGTGCCATAGACAAAATCGTCACTCATCACTAAAAAGAACTGTGCCTCAACACTGCTGAGTCCAGCGAACACTTCGACGTACCTATTCCATTCTGATGGTACGATGACATTGGGTAAGGATTGGTCTGTGGTATGGACGCCTACTTTGGATGCCGTGTTCAGCAAGTCTGTTCCAGACAGTTTGTGCACTGATTCTGTTGTTAGTTCTACCAGGAGTAATTGCTGCTGTCCTCATCACCGAAAGGAAGCGATCCCGCAAGTGAGACATCCTGATATGTCGGTCTTGTGCAGGGGTTGTAACTCTTGGTTGACCTGAACAGAGTCGGTCGTTAGTAGATCCAGTGGTTCTATACCTTCCAATGAGACGGTAAATAGTGGCCACAGTGACTCCGAACTCAACAGCGAGCGCATCTGGAGGTATCCCAACCTCATGCATAGCAATGGCACGCACCCTCTGATTTTTGGTTAACCCTGGCATTTTTTAAAATGTCGGAAGACAAAAACTAGCGTGTTTTCTTAGTAACCCAGGCTTTCTAGCACAACATAACACAAAGGAAATCTAAATTTTATTGTAAATTTCCTTTCTTATTACACCTACCACAATTGTTTACTACAGGCTTGCACTACAGTGGAAGTCCCAAACTCAGAAAATATACTCTCTATTTTGATCTTTCCCAAGGGATTTGGGAAGGAAAGTGGCGCAAAATCACCAAGAAAAAATAAGCCCAAACTGGGTCGAGTGCTACCGGTACACACCCAGTAGGGGATGCTCTTCTAGTACAGATCCACAGCTTCCGGTACCAGTGCGTAGTCATTAACTAATGAATCAATCTTTTGAATCCGCCAACATTGGAGTCATGTGATCAGCGGGGAGGAAGGATTCTTACCCAAATAAGATGGGAGGGCCTCCATGTAAACAACTGTGGTAGGTATAATAAGAAAGGAAATTTACTAGAAAATTTAGATTTCTTATCAACCTACCCTACAACTGTTTACTTCAGGCTGAATAGACAATAGGAGGAGGGAATCACATAACCAACCCCCACATAACCTGACTGCACTGGAACCATGGACAGAAGAAGAGTTCCCAAGGCCTATCAAACCATAGCATCACAAACATTAGTAAAAGACAATGAGAGATGAGGCGTATGGCACTGCTTGATGCACAGACAGAAAGGACAGTAAAACAGACAGGGCTGGAACTGACTTTGAAGCCTTATGGCTAGGGTAGACAACAGCCTGAGCAGAAGAAAGAGGGCCCAAAGAAAAAAGGTCCTCAGACTGCTCCTGCAAATGACGCAGATAGAAGGTGGAGAAAGTAGAAGCATTTCTCTGGTAGGCTGCCTGCATAACATCCGACAACTTGACAGAGTTAGCATAAGCCCAGGAGGAAGACAAGGCACGCACCTCGTGGGCAGAAATACAATTGGTAATACAATCATCAGTCGCAAGACACTGAGTGAATAGCAAGATAAAGCCGTCGAGAAATGGAATGTGGAGAGATCTTCTGTCGACCAGGAATAAGAGACAAAAAGAATTGTTTCCTGCCTTTCCTAATGAACTGCATCTGGTTGAGATAAATGCGAAGTGCACGAACCGGACAGAGCAAAGGGCGATTACCCCCAGCCAAAGGAAGAGCCTCGATACATGCAAAGCAGCACCCCAGAAAGATTCCATCTTGGGGTAAGCTGCAAAATTCTAGGCCTTTTCAAAAAAAAAGTGCCGAATAAGTTTGGAGAGGTATGGATTAATGCCAATGCGACGCTTTCTCTCATACGAAAAAGGTCTTCAAAAGTATGGACCTGTGCCCTTTGATGGTAACAGGCTGGAGACCCCGAGAATCAAACAGATATACCGGAAACTCTGCAATCTGTGTTATCAAAGGATTGGTATAAGCAACAGAATGATCAGCACACCATCGACAGAAGACCTTCCACTTAGCCGCATAGGCTAAACCAGTGGACTGCCGCCTTGAAGAAGAAATGCACTCCACTGCTCGTCTCGAAAAACCTCTACGGGGAAGACAGGCCCGGACAAAAGATATGCGTGAAGACATAATGAAGTCGGGTCAACGTGAAACCTCCTCGGGTGACCTTGGCAAAGAAGGTTGTGATGTAGAGGGCGACGATCCGGAACGCGCCAACAGAGAGCAGACCTGATTGATCCACATCCGTAGAGGCAACAGGGTAGTGATCAGAATGATTTGACAACTGCTGGTTCTGATCTTTGCCAGAAGCTGAGGCAGAATCGGAAGCGACGGGAAGGCGTAGACCTTCCAAGCGAGTGACAGAGCGTCTACAGCGAAAGCCAGAGGATCTGGACACAGGGACACGAAAGTGTCCACCTGATGGTTCCAACAGATCGCAAAGAGATTGATGTGGGGACAACCCCAAAGATCGCAAAGCGACTGGAACACTGTCCTGGGAAACATCCACTGGGTGGAAATGACCCTGCCCCACTGGAACAGGGAGTCGGCTAGAACGTACAGACGACTGGGAATGTGACGAACAACCACTCCAGTTTAACATTCTGAGCTATTAGCAGACAATCACGAGCCAATTCGTACATGAGAACTGGTTGCATGCCGCCCTGGTTCCGAATGTAAATGACCACTGTTGAATTGTCGGACAACAGAAGGACCTGACGATTCAAAAGGTGGGGAGGCACTGCCGGAAACTCAGAAGAAGAGCAAAAAGCTCCTTCTGGTTCATGTGAAGAGCTGCTTGATCCTGGTCCCATACACCACGATGGGAAAGACCTAGAGGATCCAACTTCGCATCCCATCCAAGATCGCTGGCATCTGCCGTCAGAACACGATCAAATGTGGGCAAGTCCAATGGAACTCCCTGCATAATCCACTGAACATCCATCAATAGAAGAAGGTGACGATGAAGAGAGTTTGGTAACTGAAGCACCAGATCCAGAAGATCGACATTCGGACTCCAACGACTGAGCAGAAAGTGTTTGAGAGGTCTGACATGCAGCCGACCGAGAGGAATGAGATCCGTCACAGAGACCGAGCAGTCAGAGAATACTCCGAGCTGTCGCAGGCGTGGACTGGGACACAGTCAAGGCGAAAGCTGAGAGAACAACAGCCCTGGCCTGGGGAACCGCCACCATATTCAGCTGAGTATGGAAGTACATCCCCAGATTACAAAACGACTGAGAAGGGACCTGGTCTGGCATCTCCTCGTTGACTCTGAACCCTAGCGAAGTGAGCAAGCTCAACAATGTATCTGACATCTGACTCCAGAGGAGCAGCATTGGAGTGTCTCTGGAAGATATCATCCAAATATGCTGAAGTAGTCACCCTGGACTGTGTGCAATGGAAGGCTATCACATGCAACATCAGTCGGGTGAAGGCCCAAGGAGTCAGGTTGAAACCGAAAGGCATGGCCTTGAACTGGCAAACTCGCCCCAGAAAAGCGAACCTGAGATACTTTCGCAATGTCTGATGAATCGGAATGTGAAAGTAAGCATCTCGCAGGTCAATGCTGGAAGCGAAATCTCCCCCCTGGTGAATGGAGCAGCGAACCGACCTGAAAGTCTCCATGCTGAACTTGGGAGCATTGACGGACTGTTTCAGGATACTCAGATCGATATCCAGTCGGAGTTGGCCATCCTTCTTTGGCACCTAGAACAGGCAGGAATAAAATCCCACTGAATGAATGTTCTTGACGACCTCGATTGCCCCCTGTGACAGGAGATTGTCCATCTCCGTGATCAAAAGCTCCCCACGTGAAATGTCTGACAGAGTGGGGTGCCTCCGGAAGGATATTCGCAGCCCAGACTGAACAATATCTGACATCCAAGGATCGGATGTAATTGTGGCCCAATGGTCTGCGAACCCTGATATCCTTCCTCCAACTTTGGATGAGTTGAGGTGAGGATCTTCATCTCGAGCCCCAGCGAGGCCCGCGAGAGGAGAAACCGCCTCCTCTATTAGATGAATGATCCTGAGTCCTCCCTCTGGTCTGACAATGCTTACCCTTACCACGTGAGTAAGAAGTAGGAGTGGCAGCAGAAGGATCAGCCCTTGGCTTTGCAGAGGAAGCAGAAGGGCAGTTGTTAGGCTTAAAATGGCCCTGCCTCCAATATAGGGCTGATCAAGCTGGCGATGCAGCCACTGATCTTTGGAATGACGCAGGACGTCATCCTGGACCATCACCACAGACATGGAAAAGTTGTGGACCTGCCAAAGAAGTGGATCAAAGAGCAGCATGCTGCCCCTTAGGAAGGGAACGGCTTGTGTCCAACATAGCATCCCGCACAAACTAATTCCAATTTAGCCATGTTACAGGCATCCGTGTGAGTAAGATGCATGAGCACCTAAACCTATCTGGAGGCAGATAAGCAGCAAAAGCTGAGACGACATGAACTGAGAGAGAAAGCATGCCAAGCTCGATAAGACCAACAGGGACTCAGAGTCGCTATAGGAATATCGGCCAACTTGGGCTTGGAAGGCCCGAGGGAGATGGAGTCCTGATCCAAGACCGTCAAAGTCTGGCAGACTGACAGATTGGCAGAATCGTAGGAACGATAACGCACTGGAGGCAAAAAGGTGTCAGCCCTGGTGAAGAACGAAGTCTTCAGAGCCTTGGAACTCAGCTGAGAGTCCAAAGTTGCAAACGCTTCAACCAACTGTACCGACTGGCATGGTCGAAGGTGCCCAGAAGCGTGTCGCTCCACAGACTGGAGGCGAGCGGCACTTGTTCGCAGCCTGGCTGACACTGTTGGCGGGTCTGACGGTTTGAGATCCAGAAGGAACTCAACACAAAGTCAAGAGCTGCCCCCAAGTCAGAAGACTGTTGGCCCCAACGTCAGGCATGTCTGATCCATCCTCTGAGTCGGAAGACACATAGCCCATCACGGGCAAACCAGCCGATGCCTCCCATGGTGCAGGCACACCAGGGGGATCAGAAAGTGGCCTGCTTCCAATCCCGGGAGGTGGCATCCCTGGGGTGCCGGGAAACCACTAGTAGCCTCACTGGAAGCAACGGGAAGGCCCTTGAAAAGAACCTGAGTAAGCAAAAAGAAGGCCTCCCTAAGCTCTCGGCCCATGGCAGCTGGTTTGACGGAACGAACGGGCAAAGTGGCTTCACTCCTGACCCTTTGAACCAGTGAAGGGTCAACGATCCTCCAGAACACCCGACGTGGGGTGACAGACGACAGCCAAAACATCTGCAGGCAGATGCTGATAGGGGTATACCAGACTCCGAGGATCAATAGTGCGGGAACCCAGGAGAGTCGCCGCGACCTCGGAGGGACAGAAGGTCCAGGCTGCACAAAAAGCATCGGTCCTGCAAAACTGTTCGCCGGACCAGAGTGCGTGGACGGAAATGCAATAGAGTCCATGGTGACCCCACCAGGAACATCCAAATCCAAAGAGAAGGCTGCTGGGCTCGACGGCTGAGAGACCACAGCAGAAGGTTCGGCCGGCAGCCCCTTCTGACTTCGCCGAGTTGGAAGTCCGGGAAGGCTGAGGCCGAAATCCCATGTCTACACTACCAGACATCTCTGCAGACCCCTGCAGGGAAAAGCCGAAGTCGGCTGAAATGGTAACCAATGACATTGCAGACGGAACAGCAGTAGCAGCAGATACGATGGGAGCTGTTGAAACCGGTGGAAAAGTGGAGAGAGCAACTGAGCTCGGATACAAAGGAGGAGTCACAACCCTAGTGACAGTCTCATATGTCGACTGGAGAGGGATCACAATCCAGGAACCAGGCATCTCTTCACCAGACAACTCAACAGCTCCCGTAGTATCCACCACATGAAAAGACTGCACATCCCCGACGAAGGGGGTATAACTCTCACCAGACGTGGTCGTGTTGGGAGGCCCCGAACGACAGCACTCCCCTTCCCTGCAGGTGTTGGAGGAACAGCCACGAGAATACATCATGAGCTTGGGCAAAAGGCATTGGCTTCAAGGAACAGTCCTGGGCATAAAAGAGTGAGAGCAGTAGAAGAAAGGATGTAGAAAAACCCCCAACTATGAGAGAAAGGTCGCAGAAAATAAAGAACCGGTGGGTACACAACTATAGAGATAAGACAATTAATCGGTGTAGTAACATCGGCACTCGGCCGATAAGCGCCCATCAGTTCACCATCGGCACTCATGGTTCAACATCGGTCCTCGCCGATTGTCTGAAACTTAGTGAAAGTGTTATGGATGATCGGTAATGAACTTTTTCCCCTTCGGGGACAACCAGTGGCAAGCGATCAGTATGTCACTCGTCTGTTACTGATATCAGGTAACTGATGGTTCATGAAAGAAAAGGCAGAATATTATATTAAAGAATAAAGATTTTGATTGTGTAACTGTGTACCAAGTTATTTTTTATCCATCATGATTCATGTGAATGCAAATGCTCTTCTCTGCCCAAAATGTACTGCATTCTGCAAAATGTCGCAATATTTCTTTCAAACACACTCATCGTCTCATTAAATATATAATGGCATTCTCTATTCCCATATTGGACAGATAATTCCTCCATATTAGTAATCCGTGTTAATTGTGAGAGGTTTGGGTGCAATAAGTTTAATATCGGGTGATTCGAGGTGGGATTTATCAACACGAAGCCACTGAATTTTTCTCATGTTGAATTGTGTGGAGCACGTGATAAAAACAGATACCACGGGGGCAGTTCGCAGCCAACGTTGACGTATCGACACTGAACCTGGCTGTTATTGCCAGAGAAAAAAAAAATTGAGAATTTTTCTTGCAGTCACCACACAACTTATATCATTGGTAATAAGTTGTAGGATAACCGCACCAACAGCAAGATGAACAGGGGACATCTGAGCCCCACGGGCAGGCCTGCCTATCTGCACAGGCCAGTAAGTTGCAAGATAGTCACAAAGAATTTCCTCACATTTTTTCGTCACTAATTCTTTCAACAAGCAAAACAAAAATTCATGAACCATTGTCACTTGCCCTTCATTTGCTGCCTGTAAAAGTGTGGGGGATGGGGGATGGGGGGGGGGGGGGGAGGGAGAGAGAGGAGGGGTGCGGGCGGTAACTGAATTCTGCATATGGGTGGAATGGGTGGAAAACACAATTGCTTCAAAATGAAGATAAAATACACAGCTGGACATGTTCTGAATCTGTTCCTATATGAGTAAGGGGAGGTAACTTAATTCTTGTGATATCTCACAACAGAATTTTCTTCAGTTTTCAACAAACTTTCAATTAGGGGATAACTATGTTGTATTTGATTGTTTGGGGCCGTAAACGATGGTTTTACTGTCGCAAATTGAGTTTTGCCGGCGACGCGTTAGCGGAGCCGGTAAAACGGATATTTGCGACAGTAAAACCATCGTTTACGGCCCCAAACAATCAAATACAACATAGTTATCCCCATTCTAATATAATTCGGCTGAAAACTAAGATAGTATTTGATCTCCCAACTATAAAACAACGCCCTGTTGAAGACAACAATTTAAATCTAAAAATACAGCTTCGTGACGTCATTTGGGAGTTCCGAACAAAATCACGCAAGTTTTTTTTATGCTGCTACAAAACAAATAGTTCCAAACGTTTTAGTCATTTTATCACCAATAACAAAATATGTTTATATTTGTACTGACGACATTTACCATGTTTAAATGTTTGTGACAATCTGAAAACAAAATACGCCGGCTGCTTTCCCTGTTCAAAGTTTAGAGTTCACATTGTGATTTTTCAGTCTGAGTCGGGAAGCACTCGAGGATTTACCATTAAAGTTAAAAATATTGAGATCTTTGATTGGAAGCCCTTGTTCAACCGTAATAATTACTTATGGTTACAGAACAATTGTTCATTTTAAACTGTTTCTGGGAAGTCATGCTACTGGTAATGACAAAACTTGCAGAACGAATAGTCTCAGGCTCAGTGGTGAACGCGTTTCTGCAGTTGTACATGTTGGTGCCACGAACGCAGGTGACAAATTAGAAAATGAAAGGACCGCTTGCACTTTAAGTCGATGTTATAACATCGCTAGCGGATCGGTCAGAAATTTTTGGCCTTGGACAATTAAAATTTTTATTGCCAGTTGTCCGAATTTTGGTTTTCTATTTTGCACATAGCGTCCATAAATTCTTCACCGTACGAAAAATTGCTATTTATAAATTATCAGAATATCAACGACTGGTTCCACACGGTTGTCGTTAAGCCTGTCGGAATCAGTTTTTTCAACTCTCATTTCATAACTCCGCAGTCTCTGCTAAACCTCTTCCACATTAATATTAAACTTTCCAACTTCATCCATATTAATTACTGTTAATTACGAGAACGATAGAAAACATTTTTATTTTACAGAAAGGCAATGCGTTCACAGCGTTTGTTTACCTTGGATGTGGTAGTCAATGACTCTAAATGGAACGAAAATAGAACGCCCACGATTACATCTTGACTTTCCTGAAATAGTTTTTGAATACACAAAATTTGCGACAGGTTACGCCGATTTTACTGTCGCAAATTTTATTGATTAACCAATCAAATTTCGAGATTTATAGTAATTGTATTAGAATTGTATTTTTTTGTACACAAAACGGATACATTTGGTATGAACTATAACAATAGTATATATAATAGGTCAGCTGAAGTTAATTATACTTGAGAGGTCATGTTTTTATTTAATTTATATTTCAAGTTTATATATTTTTGATTTCACATAACAACGACAGTATGAGAATATATTTGGCATACAATGCTACCTTGCCAGATGTTCTGTTCTTGCTATCCTGTTGGTTGCTTGCAACGATGAAAGTCCAGTGACTGATAAATATGATTGTATAGGAATATAGTTACTCGGTTTGTCATTTCTGTCTTATCTTTTTTCCAGATAGATGAAAATTTTGTTACTTTTTCTTGAGTTTTGCCAAAACACATACCTGCTGTTTATATCAGCAAACACCACAAGAATCAGTTGGTGAAGGGTGAAAAATCCAAAAATTGTACAAAAGGCAAGGGAATGTGATTGTCATCCAAATTCAATGAGAATAAGGTCTATATCAATGCATGTGTGTCGTTCATTCATTTGCTCATGGTGAAAATGCAATATTACACTTTTAGGAGGGGATGACCTCAAAAAGGAGCCAATATCTCAAGTTGCCCATGGGATACGGCCGGTCACCCCCCTGATTCTTGAACATCTGACACCCACCTACTCAGATCTGGAGAGGAAAAAACTTTAACCGGCAAAACCAGGTTCGACCCCACGGCTCCCGGACTATAATCAAAGTAAACGGTCAATATCTTGAGGTGTCCAAGGGATCCCAACGATAACCCCCCTGAATCTTCAAGAGGTAACCCTGGACTAATGGAAACGGCAAAGAAAAAAAATTTAACCGGCAAAACCAGGTCTAACAAAAAATCCTCATCTGGCTCCTGGACTATCGGGAGTATTAATTCATATTTATTTTTGAGCAGCTATTATTGCAGGGATCACATCAGGTAATTTCTCAACTCATTTTCTAAAGTAATAAAAAGGAACAATTTGGGTCACTGAACATGCTGTCATTAATAATTTTGGAACTGGGAATTTCCCATCCTTCTTCAACATAAAGTTGATAAACATGAGGGCTGAGAGTAATAAATAATACAAAAGCATGTAGTCTGGAAATTTTATTTTTTTAGCTGAAAATGTGAAAAGATTAAATTGAGAAAAAAACAACAACTCCAAAACACTTTCACATAATTTTATTTTGATTGAACAATTGAAATTTTCGTGCACATTTTCATGATGACCGGTACCAGTAGTCAAAACTTTAAATCTTTAATTCAGAGAAATATGGTGCGGGCTTATTTTGGGGTGATACCCAAAAAAATACGTTTTCTAAAAAGTTGAGGGGTGTGCTTACCCACGAGAGTGGGCTTACTGACGGGTCAGTACGGTAAATTAAATTCTGATTACTGTAAATCAGCCAGCTTCTGCAGTAAGCTTGAATAATAAAGAGACCATCTGACATTGGCATTCGGTATCGGCCGATTGTTGTCTAAAATAATAGGCATTCATCATATGGGGCATTTTACTAATCGGCTCATCTCTACACCACTGAACCCAGACGTTCTTTATGGACACCTCCCCCCCCCCCCCCCAGAAATTCTGCCCTCAACAGAGAGAAAAAATCCTGTCCATACAGCCCCCCACCCCCACCCCCCCCACCCCCACTGACACCTAACTCCAATAATAATAATAATATCCAAAAGGGTTACATAAATTTATCAGCCAGAAACTTTTTTGTCCAAACCACACGGTACGCAAAAGTCGCGTGTGAACTCGGAGAAGATATAAAATACAATTAAAATGTGGTTGAAATTAATAACGAGAATATATAAAACACAGTCCTGTTATTATACGATACTCAGATCCATAATTCCAGTCACAGGTAACCATTATCAAAGAGCTGAATTATCACTGTTTCATAATGCAAATGGATGTCTCGTCATGCTGGCAGAAGAAAAAAGAATGATTATTTAGTTACTGACTGCGCACTGGTACTGGAAGCTGTGGATCTGAACTAGAAGAGCGTCCCCTACAGGGTGTGCGCCGGTAGCACTCAACCCAGTTTTGGCTTATTTTTTCTTGGTGCTGTTGCACCACTTTTCTTTCCCAAGTCCCTTGGGAAAGATCAAAATAGAGAGTATATTTTCCGAGTTAGGCACTTCCACTGTAGTGCTAGCCTGTAGTAAACAACTGTAGGTTAGGTTGATAAGAAATCGCCGGTCACCCATTCAATTTGACATTCTCGGGTAGCACATCTAGTTTGAAATCCGTTGCAAAATTGTATACGGTTGGGTGGACAACAACATGTCCACAAACATGCCACATTAGAACTATTATATTTCATCCTTTATGCCATTTTTTCACATTTGTTTCTATTATACTTTCTTTTTTGACTCAGTATATTATCAGTTCAGTGAAGAGATATGCATTGTAGTATGACGCTGCATTGGCGATTCAGACTGCCGTATCAAACGAGCTGCTGCAGACAGCGAGTTTGATTGGGTGATTTGACCCACATCAACAAGACCTGATACTATGACTCATATCACTGCAATGAAGTGATAATATGAATTTATTTTATGACTACAATAAATAGTTTCAAAATTTTGCTGTAGATTGCTTAACAATTCTCCATAAAATGAATGTTTAAACTTTTCCCAATCCATATCATGCCTGTCTCAAACCAGGCTTAAACTGATGTGCATATATTTTCAAGTTGAAAATTTTACAAATTCAAAATAAAAAATTGAAGTGCCTTCAGACCAAACACTCCAGACAAACATTCCCTAATTTCTTCTTTTTGTTTACATTTCAGGTGTTGTATTCAATTTTTAGCCCATTACCCACCGTAACAGCCAGAATTGAGCAGCGTCATACTCAAATATTTTTTTAACCCTTTACCCAATGCAGACGATATCAAAAATTATATTTAAAATAATAACTTTTTCAAAAAAAATATTATTTTTCAAAGAATTTCAAAAAAACCATATCATGTGACCCCTCGTTGGAACGAGCTCGTTCCAATGAGGGGTCACATGATATGGTTTTGTTGAAATTTTTTGAAAAATAATATTTTTTCAACTGCTGAAATTGCATATCACGCGGGCAGATGTGGGCGATTCGTTGGGTAAAGGGTTAAAAACTTTTTTGTCTCAAATACATATCTAGTGACCCCTCCAAAAAGTTAAAAAATTTATAGTAATTTATATATTTTTTATACTTACCAATGACCCAGACTTAGCTGGTGCTAACTCTAACAAAACCAGGGCCAAACACAAATTTTGCCCCCCAATCCCCAAAATTTGCATCCAAAACAAAAAGAAATCATGTCCTAAAGGACCTCCATACTACGCCTCTACTGCGCATGCGCAGTGACGCATACGTCCCGAAATTGGCGCCAATTATCATTCTTACTGGCAGTGCCTGGTCAGCGCTATGTACTCAGCGGGGAGGCAAGAGTTCTCAACTCCAGGGAGGGCCATCCCCGTCTGGGTCATTGGTAAGTATAAAAAATATATAAATTACTATAAATTTTTTAACATTTTTATACTGTACCAATGACCCAGACTAAGCTGAATAGTAAACAGGCTGGAGGGCCTAGGACATAGAGGAAAATCCAATAAGCTCAACTATATAGTAAAGAGGTAACCCCTTAAGGAGAAAAGGAGTATTAGGCTTTACATGTATCTTTCTTATTTAATATTAAATTAGAAAGATACACTACCCTTAATAATTGAGCACAATAACATTCATGTTCTCTATTAACATCCAGTATAACCCTTATACTAATTATTTTTAAAGCAAGCCAATAAATAAAGTAGTCCAGAGAATTGAGACTCTTTATAGTCATTTAAAAGTGTCCGAGTATTGTATATTAAAGCCCGTTTGACACTTGACATATACAAATGCTTCACACCGAGCTACACTTTAAAAATAAGACATGAATGAATTTTAACATTAATATTACACTTTAAAACCATCCCGGAAGTGACTCAGAAATACTGACTTGGAGGAGGCATTCCCTTGCTTTTCACTATAAAGCAGGTGACCTAAGGGAACACCCGCCCCCCCCCCTTCCCGTTGCCCTGGGTCAAATAGCCCAGAGCGAAGAGGGCAGCCGGACGGAGTCACTGCCGGAACAGAAAGCCTGCATAACTATAGTTGCAACTGTTTAGTGGACGACATTCTGAGCAACAGATAACAGACCTAAACAATGCAGGTCTCCAGAAATGGACTCAATATTTCTGAGATAAAAATTCGTAAATGTGGATGGCTGAGACCAATAAGCAGCCTTCATTAAATCTGTAATAGCAACACTATTAGCATAAGCCCAGGAAGTAGAAAGAGCTCTTACTTCATGAGCAGAAATCTTAAGCACAGACTGCTGAGAAGAAGATAAATCTTCATAAGCAGTACGGATAGTTAATTGAATCCATCTAGCAATAGAATGGACTGAAATGTCCTTTCTATTAGGCATCAAAGACAGAAAGAAACGTTTCCATCCCTTTCTGATAAACTGAGATCTCTGTTTATAGATACGTAATGCTCTAACAGGACAGAGTAAAGGCCTACGCCCGTCTGAAGACGGAAGAGCCTTAATAACAATAGGTTCCGGATATTTATTAGGAGCCTGATTCTTAGCTAAAAAACCCACATTAGTAGTGAAGGTGATAGTGTTCCCAACACTATGATAATGAGAATCATCCACCGGTAGTGCATGAAGCTCACTGACTCTTCTAGCAGAAGAGAAAGCTAAGAGAAAAGCTGTCTTATAAGATAAGAATTTGAAATCTACTGTCCCAAGAGGTTCAAATGGCTTTTCCTTCAATTTAAGAAGAACCCAAGCTAAATTCCACTTAGGAATTAATCTAAGAGTTCTGGGTCTATTTATCGAAAAGTTTCTAACCAACTTAGATGAAGAGACATTAGATCCAATTTGTAAACTATCATGATGTGCATAGGTATCAGATAACATAGATCTATAACCCTTTATAGTAACAGGCTGCAGTTTGATTACGTCAAACAAGTATACTAGAAAGATTGCAATGTCTGGTATAGAGGGATCGAATATATCTACAGAATGATCCCTACACCAACGACGAAAAACCTTCCACTTAGCCGCATAGTTTAGCAAAGAGGAGGTCCTCCTACAGTTAGAAATCGCATCCACTGCTCGTCCTGTAAAGTGCTTGCCATGCAAGAAGGACCGCACAACGGAAAAACGTGAAGGTTGAGACCTTGCGGGTTGTGATGGAGTTGGCGCGATTTCCCCTGCGAAAGAAGATCCTCCCGTGGAGGAAGCTTCCGCGGTAGGTCCCACAACAGACACCTGAGTAGATTTATCCACGGTCTCTGTGGCGACAGAGATGCTACCAACAGAATCTTGCATTGAGATTGTTTTATCTTTAGCAATACTTGTTGAATTAACGGCGCTGGAGGATACGCATATCCTATCATTCCATCCCAAGGGATCGACAGAGCGTCTACTGCAAATGCTCTTGGATCCGGACACGGAGACACATACGTCTGCAACTGATTGTTGAGATGTGTCGCAAATAAGTCTATCATTGGCCGTTCCCATTGGTAGCAAATCTGATTGAATACTTGTTTGTTGAGAGTCCACTCCGACAGCAACAAGCGACCCTTTCGTGAAAGGGAGTCTGCTAGCACATTCAGACGACCCGGAATGTGACGGACCAAAAGAAGAACGTGATGTTCTAGCGCAAACAGAAGGATTCTTTCCGTTAGATTCAACAACGGAACTGAATGAGTGCCTCCCTGATTCCGTATATACGCCACTACTGTCGGATTGTCGGATAGGATTTGGACATGAGCATCGTGAATAATGTCCATCCAGTGACGTAGCGCAAGCCAAATTGACATCATTTCCTTGATGTTTATGTGCTTGCACAGGAATTGCGGATCCCAAAGACCCTGGCATCTCGAATCCGTTGGGATTAATGATGCACCCCAACCTGTTTGACTGGCATCTGTCATAACGGTAAAACTCAGATCCGGCAACTGCAGCGGAACTCCCTGAGTTAACCACTGAATGTTTGCCCAAGTCTGAATCTCTTGTTTCACTTGATCTGACAAGAGAACGTCTACATCGAGCGAATGAATTTTCACACTTCAATTCTGAGTCAAGAAAATTTGAAGAGGACGTGTGCGTAACCGCCCCATGGGAATGAGATCCACGGCGGCTCCGCACAGACCTATCAGTCTCATAAATTCTCTGGCCGTGACTTTGTCTGCGTGCAGACAATAGCGAGCGTAACAACTGACTAATTTCGCTCTGGTTAACGGCAGACGAACGAGATTGTTGTGCGTCTCGAAGCTCATTCCCAGATGAGTGAATGACTTGGACGGCACCAGATCCGACTTCTCCTCGTTTACTATAAAACCGAGACGTCGGAGCAATAGAAGAAGATTCTGAACATCGTTCTGAAGCGTTAACTCGTTGCCGTACCTCTGAAGAATGTCGTCCAGGTAGGCCGACGTTACCGCAGACGAATGAGCTCGGAAGTAGATCATTACCGAGTTCATTACCTGAGTGAAAGCCCAGGGTGCTAGATTCAATCCGAAGCACATCGCCCGGAATTGATACACCACTCCTAGGACTGCGAAGCGTAGATACTTTCGGAATGTCGGATGTACCATGACGTGAAAGTACGCATCTTTGAGATCTATGCTCGTTGCATAATCGTTCACCCGAATACTCGCTCTGACCGATCGAATCGTCTCCATATAAAACTTCGGAGCGACGATCAGCTTGTTTATCCAGCTCAAATCTATGACTGGACGGAACGAGCCGTCTGGTTTCGGAACCAGAAACAGATGGCTGTAGAATCCCGGAGATTCCTGGTTTTCTACGACCTCTACCGCGTTCTTCATTAAAAGAGACTGCACCTCTGATAACAGAGCGTCTCTTTTCTGCGGATTTGACGGAAGATGAGTCCACTTTGGACTTCGAGTTAATGGAGGCTTTCGTTTGAAGGATATCTTTAGACCTTCCGAAGTCACTCCTCTCACCCAAGGGTCGTCCGTAATCGACGCCCATTCTTGTGAAAAGCTCGACAACCTTCCGCCAACCGGAACGCGATAGAGGTTTAAGCCATCACCTCCTGGATCTGCGAGGCCTGCGGTAGGAGAAACCACGTCTTCCACGGCCCGCACCTCGCCCCGTCGACCTCGGGGCATCCGACCGATTGTCCCGGCCTGAAGGACGTCCCGAACGAGAGTCGCTATCCTGACGGTCTCTCGAATAAGACCAAGAGGACGCACCGGAACCTCTATAGGAACCTCTCTTGGGCGCATTAGACCCAGAAGTGCCTGTCTTATTCGTGTCTGCTGTATCCGACTTCTTAGGAGCAGATTTGAACAACAGAGAATAACTAGCTTTCTTTGTAATTTTATCATAAATAGCGGAAAGCTTGCCGTCAAAGAGAAGTTCTCCTGAGACCGAAGCGACTCTAAGAGAGTTCTTCACCTTAGAATCCACAAGTGTGGATGTAGCTAGGGCTGCGTCACGTCTAACCAACTCCAGATTTGCCACTGAAAGGGCGGAGTTACACGTGGAATAAGCTACTGCCCTTGAAAGAAGTCTTAAAGAGGATTGTATATCCTGAAACTCTTTCCCCTGAAGGCGCAGTGATAATGCCTTAGTAAGGTGATCTGCGTAAGATAAGGCATCTAAATTGGCTCTGTTAGACGCAATAGCTGTTTCCAACACCGCGGTTGGAATAGAAGCTGACGATGGTAATGATAGCTCTAAGTCTTCCGCCTCGTCGTCCATACGCAGAGGAACTCTCGGTATACCCTGTCCTGCCGTATCGAATTTATTCCTTGCATTAATGAAAGGCAGGTTGAGAGTATTAGCGGACAAGAAACCTGCTTTCCCCGTCCTGGAAGCAAGTTTAAATATAGCGTCGTTCAATAATTCAAATGTTCTTGCAACATTATTGGACTGCGACGGAAACTCGGGAGCGATGTCCCTGAACCGCTCAAAAAATTCAGAGTCCAATGACGCTATAATTCTCTTGTCCGGAAGCGCAGCAGTCTGGCCCGACGGAACAACTTGAGGGAGAAAGTGCCGAATGAAGTCCACGGCAGCTTTATGTTGTTCCGAAAGGGATAGCTCCAAGTCATCCGTATCCCTTTCACCATCCGGTCGGACCTCACGATGTTCCCGGTCGTCCGCCCCCGATGCTTCGGCGGAGCGTACCGACCCAGCGCCGTCGGATAATTCTCGATCCGACACTGTTTCTGTCGGCTGCTGGGATGCTGCGATAAGCTGTGCTATCTGCACAAGAATGTCCGGCGTCGAGACCTGCAGAGGCGCAGTCTTTCGCTGCTTCGCCGAGAGCAGCTCCGCATCAGATGGCTCCCGCATACTTTTCCTATGCGAACGTCCGGAGTCCATCGGTCTCGATCCCTGGCTGCCGGATGGTGTGACCTGGTCGTCGAAGAATCCTTGATCGGCGAAGCTGGTAATATATCGGCGGTCACGCAGCCAAGGTGCGGTCGTGTGCGCTGACGAGAAGAGGAAGCCTTAACAGTCTCTGCGGACTGCTCGGCTGGACCTGGACGAGCTAGGAACCGGACTCAAAGGCTTCCTCCGTTCTCGCTTACTATCCGCCGTCACTGGGTGTGCATCTATTATGTTTATAGTGCTCGCATCACCCAAAACTTCCTCTTGGACCGCATCGGACGAACCCGGCTGCCGAACCATTCGGTGAATGGACGCTACACCGGGCGAGCTAGCAGACGACATTTGTCTAATCTCCATGAGCACTTTTGCTGCTAGCTCTGAATTCATTTGTGACGACGGACGCACACTTGTAGAAGATAACATGGAAACATCACCCTGTTCTGGTTCCTCTGAAATAGAAACTGAGAGAGTAGAGTGACCTTGCGGAGAAAGAGCCGGCATCGCCCTTTCTCCAGAAACAACATATCGTGACACACGTTTCCAATGTTTCTCATCCCAATATTCACATATAGGACAGGGATTAATGCGAGAACACTGACTACAATTAATACAATGATCATGAAAGTCAGAGGAAGATTTCTTCCTATTACAATTTGAACAACGTCCCTTCATTGTGAAAGAACAACAATAAGTCCTAGTTACTCGCAAAAACCCCTGACACAAAGATACATAATAACATGATCCATTAATAAATGAAAAAACAATTGCAAATCAAAATAATTTTGAAAAAATATTTTTTCAGCGAAGCCCAAGTTGCTGAAAAGTAACGTTGAGCCCCGATGGATCCGATGGCAAAGTGTGGTCAAAAATTTTAAATTTATATTAAATAATTAATGAGACACTTACGGATAATATAAATGTATCTTATAGTGAGATAAACTACAGCAAAGGCAAACATCCCCCCTCAAAAAAGGCTGTTGCCAATGTAAACAAACAGTGTAAAAACACCAGAAAACATGACTCCAGGCACTGAAAAAACTGGCCCGGAATCAGTCATCAAATTACAGTCTATCTGATGCAAAACAGAGACTCCCAGGGGAGAATCTGAAGAACATCAGATGGAAGATGCAGAACACAAACGTTATACACCCATGGGTGAAAACGTAACTATGGGGAAAATATCAGAAATCATTCTGTAACCAAGCAACTCTCCCAGGAAATTTTAGAAATGAAATTTCTCAAAAATATGCCAAAAGCATGGGAGAATTGCAAGGGGGGACTTTAGAAGGCTAGGGGAGAGGAAACACTGAATAAGCAGTGCAACATTTAGCAAGAATGACAACAAGAGGCCCATGCCTCGAAAATAGGCAACTTAACATAATTTCATCAAAAAATTTTAAGTACAGCCCTGATTATTTTTTGTCACTTCTTTTTCCTCTCCTCCTTCTATCCTCCTTAGAATCACATTTTCTCCAAAAATTACATGTCTGGCATCCTTTAAACTGAGATTTACAAGCACAAAGATCAGTGAGATGTTGACTGATGAAGGGCCAAACAGAGAATGATAATTGGCGCCAATTTCGGGACGTCTGCGTCACTGCGCATGCGCAGTAGAGGCGTAGTATGGAGGTCCTTTAGGACATGATTTCTTTTTGTTTTGGATGCAAATTTTGGGGATTGGGGGGCAAAATTTGTGTTTGGCCCTGGTTTTGTTAGAGTTAGCACCAGCTAAGTCTGGGTCATTGGTACAGTATAAAAATACTATGTTTTTGGTGCCAAAAAAATGAACAAATTTAATCAAGAATTTTGTTTGCAGATGTTATCTGCCTTTAATGTTTGAGCTATATATCTACTGTGAAAACAATCGGCAAATTATTAATTATTTATGTATTTATTATTTATTATTATTACATATTTCTGCAAAATGGCTAACCGTGACTACAACATGGAGATAACGTCAAGTTTAGTCAATTGTTTATACCCATGTTGCCCATTTTAGAGGACGTCCACCCCATGGTGACTGGGTCCTATTTTACTGGTAAAACAAAGCATGTTTACCCTAGTAAACAAGCATTGTTTCACTTACTGGGTTTCTCATGGGGACAGCAAATTATTATAAAATTCAATAAATCTGACTTGTCAGTCTCTGTCTCACTGATGAGATCACAGTAGATCAAACATGATCAAACATTTTGTTTCATGATTGTGTTGAAAGGCTCCTGATTTTCAATTGCATCGTCCAACCTCATGAACTGGGGACAAATTCTCATAATTCTGAAAGACTGTCATCAGTTTTGCAAACTGATCACCACCGGCAGTTTTACAGTTTCCTGTACCATAAATAATTTCATGGGAAGACAGATATGATCTCTCAAACAAATTGCCTTATATTTCCCTAGAGATAATGCAGATACAGGGATTAACTGCTAAGTGCATATTGCACAATAAAATCCTGCTCAAGCAATTAAAAATACTTTAGGCCCCACAAAGTAGATCTTGTTTCTCAGGCCATTTTGTAAAAGTGCATGTGGGTGGGGTGTTTTCTATTTTATTTTTATAATTATTTCTTTGCCATCAAAACTTCATGTTCTTGGTTTGTTTTATGTTTTTGGTCTCGTACTTTACAGAATAGGGTGGACGGTGGTGTATTTCGTCCCTTGAGTGCAAGAAGGATTTGCAATGCTAAAGCATTGCAATGACTTATTGCACTGAAGGGACAAATTTATCAATTTTATTAACTTGGGTAAAATATCAGACATAAATCATTCAATTTTTATTTTTTTAAGTTTGCATTGGTCATAAAAAGAGAGCATGCAGCAGCTAAAAGGACCCTGCAGGAGGGTCTGAGAAACCGATTTTTAACTTTTTTTTCAGCCTTACTTGGCTTCAAAAAATATAAAAATGCTTTATTTGGCTTCAAAAAATATTAAGTCAAATGCATTTTCTATTCTAAAACGTATTTTCTAATCTGAACTATATTTTTGGCAAGAAACTTGACAGATATAGAAAATTTCCCTAATTATGTTGATATGATGTTTTGAAAATAATTGTATCCATGTGGTGGATAACGCAAATAAATGTTGAGCATTTGATGTGGAGTTATTTTACAGTAATCAATCCAGTAAATCATATAATCGGTTATAGTGACAAAATCAGGCTATTAAAAAAATGTCTATGTTCTCAGGCACTGCCCATGTCATTACATTTACGCTGCCTAAAAACTTTTGAATACCCAGTCCAAAAAGAATAAATAAAATGAAAGTGTCAATGACACTGTAGCTCAACTTGTGTGAGACATGTACATGTGTAGCATGTGACACAGCAATGACACACATCTAGGTAATGACCTGATAACAAAGGTACATGTAAAGTATTGTAAAGGTCTGTATATAAATACTGACCATAGCCTGTAACATATGTACAGGTAAAGTATTGGAAAGATGGGTGACAGTTAGATGCTAAACTAGAAAATAAATCACCATGGGGTTAATGTTACAATGGGGATCCTTGTATGGCGCATCATAAGCCAAATGTTAGCAATTGTTTTGGCCCATTTGATTCAAACCCTTCTACATTTGATTCCTACTAATTAATAAATATTTGTCCAGTCCTCCTTAAAATATAGGTATTTGAATTTTTTATCTTTAGCTCATAGGGTTCCCACGGGTGAGGAAAACTGTGTTGTGCTAATTATGTTTACCCATCCCTAACAACACCAAATATTAACACAGCTAAGCCCAAAAGCACTCATTACTGTCCCATGATGATAACAAACGTAGTCCTAGAAGTTCTGTACAAAAAACTGATTGCACCTAATTTGGGTATAAAATGGCCACCGGCAGTCATCTTGAATCTCAGGCCGTACCCAAAAACACTCATACTCATCCCAAGGTGATAACAAAGGTACCCAAGAAGTTTCGGGAAGATCAGTTCATACATCTGGCCTCTAGCTTGAGCCGTATTGACATGTGCACTTACTCTGTATGAGCAGAGATGAATAAATCAAAGTTCATCTAATTTGCATAATTTCTGCACAAGAAAAAAACCTGCCTTATATGTAATGTATTCCATGTTACTAAACATTCATACACAAATTTATTCAAATCAGAACTTTCATACAGAAGTTCTGTACAAAAAATCAATTGCACTAATTTCTGTACAAAATAGCTGCCGGCGGCCATCTTGAATTTCAGACTCCACCCAGAAACAATCATTCTCACCCCATGGTGATAACAAAGGTACCCAATAAGTTTCGTAAAGATCGGTTCATAAATACGGCCTCTAACCCAAGCCGTATAGAAGTTCTGTATAAAAAACTGATTGTACCTAATTTCGGTACAAAATAGCCACCGGCAGCCATCTTGAATTTTGGACTGCACCCAAAAACACATGCTCTCGTCCCAAGGTGATAACAAAGGTACCCAACAAGTTTCGTAAAGATAGGTTCATAAATATGGCCTCTAGCCGAGCCGTATTGAATTGTTGACGCCGGACAGATGGACGACGGGCCATGGTATAACCTCAAATTTGACTATGTCAAAGTTGAGCTTATAAATAGGCTATGTGAATTTTACGTGTTTTAGTTGTCAACATAATATTAATTCCTTTTGATTATATTGCACAACTTTATCCCTTACTTGCCTGGAGATTTTTATTTTATACATTTTTGCTACACTTTCACGGTCTACATCATGTACTTTGGAAGTTGTTTCCAGCTGAAAAAAGTGCAGAAAACCTGTAATAGCTGTCAAATTTCCAGGTTCAAGGGCAATATAGCTCTGTAATAAAATAACAGTGAAATGGAATTGAATTTGATCTGTAACTACCCATCAGGAAGCTACATTCAATAAAAGGCCACTCCACCACACGTCCCCCCACCCCAAGCCGAAAAAGGGACGTATCAACATAAAATACAGGTCAAGATTTGAACTTGACCTGTATTTTATGTTCATAGACCTACACAACAAATTTTATTTGAGTGGGGCAATTACAGCTTAAGTTATGGAATGGAAACTTAAAAACTAAGAGTTTTCAGTCAAAAAAAGGGGCATAACTATAACAAAAATTGTTTGACTGCATCCCGATTCGATCTTGACATGTATTGTATGTTGATACACCAACATTCCAAATGTCATTTGATTTGGTTACCCATAACTAAAGTTATCATCGGAAACCAAAATGGGAAGGACGCACAGATGCATGGACGGACAGATGGACGCCGGCTATTCTAAGTCCCCCTCCCCCCCCCCCCCCCCCCCCCCCCACCAATTTTTTTTTTCGAGGGACAAAAACTCATTTCAATATTTCCACCCATTGCTGGAAAAAGTGCAACATTGGTGAAGAAATGTGCAGAAAGTCTGTTGCAATAACTATGAAATTTCGAAGTTCAAGGTCAATAACTCTGTAATAAAAGATACAAGTACAATGCAATTGAAACTTGATTTGTATGTGCTCATCAGGAAGATATATACAAATGAAGGTGTCAATGACACTGTAGCTCAACTTGTTTAGGACATGTACATGTATAGTATGTGACACAGCAATGACAAACATCTGGGTAATGACCTGATAACAAAGGGACATGCAAAGTATTGTAACGGTCTGTACATAAATGCTTACCGTAGCCTGTAACAAAAATATAGGTAAAGTATTGTAAAGGTGGGGGACAGTTAGATGCTAAACTAGAAAAGAAATCTTTTGAGTCCCAGAGTGGGTCTGACTGAACACAAAAATATTTGTTCTCATAGCACAGTGAGAACAAGGCACCCAAATACACTTGTTCCTGTTACAAGGTGATAACAAAGATACCCCAAGACGTTTCATGAAGATCGGTTCATAAATACAGACTCAAGCCCGAGTCGTATTGACATGTACACTTACTGTGTATAAGTAGCACTGAACAAATCAAAGTTCATCTAATTTGCATAATTTCCGCACGAGAAAAAACCCTGTATTGTATGTGATGTATTCCATGTTACTAAACATTCCTACAAAAATTTATTTAAATCCAAACTTACTCATACAGAAGTTCTGTACAAAAAACTGATTGCACTAACTAAAGTGCAAAATGGCTGCTGTTAGCCATCTTGAATTTCGGACCCCACCCAAAACCACTCGTTTTCATCCCACGGTGATAACAAAGGTGGGGGGAGGGGGTGGAGGGGCAGGGGTGGGGGGGGGGGGGGCGGTAGCTCAGTAGGTAGAGGTGCAGGCTGCAAGCCGTGAGGTCCTCGGTTCGAATCCCACCTGCGGCAACTGCGTTGTGTCCTTGGGCAAGACACTTCACTCCCATGCCCACATGGGGGCACAGTGGTGCTGTGTACTAAGGCGTACTGCACGTCTATGGAGCACTTGTCTTCAACCAATGCTAACCCTGCTTGTGTGGGGTTAGTATGTTGGGGAGCTCGCCGTTGCTCGGTGGTTCTCTCCGGGTACTCCGGCTTCCTCCACCCATAAAACTGTCATGGTCATGATTAGCCATTGTGCAGAAATATGTGACCTTAAACACCACTAAATAAATAAATAAACACTAGATAACAAAGGTACCCAAGAAGTTTCATAAAGATCTGTTCGTCAATACAGCCTCTAGCCCGAGCCGTATTGGGATTTGCAGTTACAGTGCTGAAAGTAACATTTAACAGATCAAAGTTAGTCTAATTGGCATAATTTATGCACAAGAACAAAACCTGTATTACATGTGATGTATCCCATGGTACTAAACATTCACACAAAAAATTATTCAAATCAGCGCTTTTATATGGAAGTTCTGCACAAAAATCTGATTGCACCTAATTTTGTACAAAATGGTTGCCAGCGGCCAACTTGAATTTCAGACTGGCCCCAAAAACACTGGTCCCAGGATTATGTTCAGCCCGGCACTAATTTGAAAAGATAATAGCAGCATTTTCCTCAAAAGTTGTTATATGTGCCAACATAGAAAACAGTTATATAATAGTAAAAAATTTGAAGCATGAAAATATGGAGGAAAAAAGGAACTGAAGTTGAAACACTACAGAGAAACATGTACCAGTGCCAGTGCTAAAAATTACGATCCGAAAATATTGACCGGGGAAATGTTTTTTGACTGAGCAGAATTTTTTTTTTTTTTTTTTTGGACTGGGTATTAAAAAGTTTTGATGCAGCAGAAATTTAAGAAAACAGGCAGTGCCTGAGATCAGATACTTTTTTTTTAATGGCTTTATTTTACCAACTAAATTAGCATAATTTTCATAATGGAGGTTCATTAGCTCAAACTGTGCTTGTGATCCAGAAACCATGTAACTTTTTTTAAATTTGCTTTTTCGCTTTTCTATTTCTACCTCAAATTTAATGTAGTTGGGGGGGGGGGGGGGGGGGGGGGGGGGAGGGGGGGGGAGAGGCAACTGTTTTTGTTTAGTGTTTATTATGCAATTTTATTCTAGTGCAACTTTACTCCTATCTTGAATTTTATGGAGTGTGTAGGTGTGGGTGAAATTCTTTTTTTTTAAGGAATTTACTTTATGTTGTGCTGTGTACTAAGGCGTACTGCACGTCTATGGAGCACTTGTCTTCAACCAATGCTAACCCTGCTTGTGTGGGGTTAGTATGTTGGGGAGCTCGCCGTTGCTCGGTGGTTCTCTCCAGGTACCCTGGCTTCCTCCACCCATAAAACTGTCATGGTCATGATTAGCCATTGTGCAGAAATATGTGACCTTAAACACCACTAAATAAATAAATAAACACTAGATAACAAAGGTACCCAAGAAGTTTCAAAAAGATCTGTTCGTCAATACAGCCTCTAGCCCGAGCCGTATTGGGATTTGCAGTTACAGTGCTGAAAGTAACATTTAACAGATCAAAGTTAGTCTAATTGGCATAATTTATGCACAAGAACAAAACCTGTATTACATGTGATGTATCCCATGGTACTAAACATTCACACAAAAAATTATTCAAATCAGCGCTTTTATATGGAAGTTCTGCACAAAAATCTGATTGCACCTAATTTTGTACAAAATGGTTGCCAGCGGCCAACTTGAATTTCAGACTGGCCCCAAAAACACTGGTCCCAGGATTATGTTCAGCCCGGCACTAATTTGAAAAGATAATAGCAGCATTTTCCTCAAAAGTTGTTATATGTGCCAACATAGAAAACAGTTATATAATAGTAAAAAATTTGAAGCATGAAAATATGGAGGAAAAAAGGAACTGAAGTTGAAACACTACAGAGAAACATGTACCAGTGCCAGTGCTAAAAATTACGATCCGAAAATATTGACCGGGAAATGTTTTTTGACTGAGCAGAATTTTTTTTTTTTTTTTTGGACTGGGTATTAAAAAGTTTTGATGCAGCAGAAATTTAAGAAAACAGGCAGTGCCTGAGATCAGATACTTTTTTTTTAATGGCCTTATTTTACCAACTAAATTAGCATAATTTTCATAATGGAGGTTCATTAGCTCAAACTGTGCTTGTGATCCAGAAACCATGTAACTTTTTTTAAATTTGCTTTTTCGCTTTTCTATTTCTACCTCAAATTTAATGTAGTTGGGGGGGGGGGGGGGAGGGGGGGGGGAGGGGGGGGGGGGGGGAGAGGCAACTGTTTTTGTTTAGTGTTTATTATGCAATTTTATTCTAGTGCAACTTTACTCCTATCTTGAATTTTATGGAGTGTGTAGGTGTGGGTGAAATTCTTTTTTTTTAAGGAATTTACTTTATGTTGTGCTGTGTACTAAGGCGTACTGCACGTCTATGGAGCACTTGTCTTCAACCAATGCTAACCCTGCTTGTGTGGGGTTAGTATGTTGGGGAGCTCGCCGTTGCTCGGTGGTTCTCTCCGGGTACTCCGGCTTCCTCCACCCATAAAACTGTCATGGTCATGATTAGCCATTGTGCAGAAATATGTGACCTTAAACACCACTAAATAAATAAATAAACACTAGATAACAAAGGTACCCAAGAAGTTTCATAAAGATCTGTTCGTCAATACAGCCTCTAGCCCGAGCCGTATTGGGATTTGCAGTTACAGTGCTGAAAGTAACATTTAACAGATCAAAGTTAGTCTAATTGGCATAATTTATGCACAAGAACAAAACCTGTATTACATGTGATGTATCCCATGGTACTAAACATTCACACAAAAAATTATTCAAATCAGCGCTTTTATATGGAAGTTCTGCACAAAAATCTGATTGCACCTAATTTTGTACAAAATGGTTGCCAAACTGTGCTTGTGATCCAGAAACCATGTAACTTTTTTTAAATTTGCTTTTTCGCTTTTCTATTTCTACCTCAAATTTAATGTAGTTGGGGGGGGGGGGGGGGGGGGGGGAGGGGGGGGGGGGGGAGAGGCAACTGTTTTTGTTTAGTGTTTATTATGCAATTTTATTCTAGTGCAACTTTACTCCTATCTTGAATTTTATGGAGTGTGTAGGTGTGGGTGAAATTCTTTTTTTTTAAGGAATTTACTTTATGTTGTGCTGTGTACTAAGGCGTACTGCACGTCTATGGAGCACTTGTCTTCAACCAATGCTAACCCTGCTTGTGTGGGGTTAGTATGTTGGGGAGCTCGCCGTTGCTCGGTGGTTCTCTCCGGGTACTCCGGCTTCCTCCACCCATAAAACTGTCATGGTCATGATTAGCCATTGTGCAGAAATATGTGACCTTAAACACCACTAAATAAATAAATAAACACTAGATAACAAAGGTACCCAAGAAGTTTCATAAAGATCTGTTCGTCAATACAGCCTCTAGCCCGAGCCGTATTGGGATTTGCAGTTACAGTGCTGAAAGTAACATTTAACAGATCAAAGTTAGTCTAATTGGCATAATTTATGCACAAGAACAAAACCTGTATTACATGTGATGTATCCCATGGTACTAAACATTCACACAAAAAATTATTCAAATCAGCGCTTTTATATGGAAGTTCTGCACAAAAATCTGATTGCACCTAATTTTGTACAAAATGGTTGCCAGCGGCCAACTTGAATTTCAGACTGGCCCCAAAAACACTGGTCCCAGGATTATGTTCAGCCCGGCACTAATTTGAAAAGATAATAGCAGCATTTTCCTCAAAAGTTGTTATATGTGCCAACATAGAAAACAGTTATATAATAGTAAAAAATTTGAAGCATGAAAATATGGAGGAAAAAAGGAACTGAAGTTGAAACACTACAGAGAAACATGTACCAGTGCCAGTGCTAAAAATTACGATCCGAAAATATTGACCGGGGAAATGTTTTTTGACTGAGCAGAATTTTTTTTTTTTTTTTTTGGACTGGGTATTAAAAAGTTTTGATGCAGCAGAAATTTAAGAAAACAGGCAGTGCCTGAGATCAGATACTTTTTTTTTAATGGCCTTATTTTACCAACTAAATTAGCATAATTTTCATAATGGAGGTTCATTAGCTCAAACTGTGCTTGTGATCCAGAAACCATGTAACTTTTTTTAAATTTGCTTTTTCGCTTTTCTATTTCTACCTCAAATTTAATGTAGTTGGGGGGGGGGGGGGGGGGAGGGGGGGGGGAGGGGGGGGGGGGGGGGGGAGAGGCAACTGTTTTTGTTTAGTGTTTATTATGCAATTTTATTCTAGTGCAACTTTACTCCTATCTTGAATTTTATGGAGTGTGTAGGTGTGGGTGAAATTCTTTTTTTTTAAGGAATTTACTTTATGTTGTGCTGTGTACTAAGGCGTACTGCACGTCTATGGAGCACTTGTCTTCAACCAATGCTAACCCTGCTTGTGTGGGGTTAGTATGTTGGGGAGCTCGCCGTTGCTCGGTGGTTCTCTCCGGGTACTCCGGCTTCCTCCACCCATAAAACTGTCATGGTCATGATTAGCCATTGTGCAGAAATATGTGACCTTAAACACCACTAAATAAATAAATAAACACTAGATAACAAAGGTACCCAAGAAGTTTCATAAAGATCTGTTCGTCAATACAGCCTCTAGCCCGAGCCGTATTGGGATTTGCAGTTACAGTGCTGAAAGTAACATTTAACAGATCAAAGTTAGTCTAATTGGCATAATTTATGCACAAGAACAAAACCTGTATTACATGTGATGTATCCCATGGTACTAAACATTCACACAAAAAATTATTCAAATCAGCGCTTTTATATGGAAGTTCTGCACAAAAATCTGATTGCACCTAATTTTGTACAAAATGGTTGCCAAACTGTGCTTGTGATCCAGAAACCATGTAACTTTTTTTAAATTTGCTTTTTCGCTTTTCTATTTCTACCTCAAATTTAATGTAGTTGGGGGGGGGGGGGGGGGGGGGGGGGGGGGGGGAGGGGGGGGGGGAGAGGCAACTGTTTTTGTTTAGTGTTTATTATGCAATTTTATTCTAGTGCAACTTTACTCCTATCTTGAATTTTATGGAGTGTGTAGGTGTGGGTGAAATTCTTTTTTTTTTAAGGAATTTACTTTATGTTGTGCTGTGTACTAAGGCGTACTGCACGTCTATGGAGCACTTGTCTTCAACCAATGCTAACCCTGCTTGTGTGGGGTTAGTATGTTGGGGAGCTCGCCGTTGCTCGGTGGTTCTCTCCGGGTACTCCGGCTTCCTCCACCCATAAAACTGTCATGGTCATGATTAGCCATTGTGCAGAAATATGTGACCTTAAACACCACTAAATAAATAAATAAACACTAGATAACAAAGGTACCCAAGAAGTTTCATAAAGATCTGTTCGTCAATACAGCCTCTAGCCCGAGCCGTATTGGGATTTGCAGTTACAGTGCTGAAAGTAACATTTAACAGATCAAAGTTAGTCTAATTGGCATAATTTATGCACAAGAACAAAACCTGTATTACATGTGATGTATCCCATGGTACTAAACATTCACACAAAAAATTATTCAAATCAGCGCTTTTATATGGAAGTTCTGCACAAAAATCTGATTGCACCTAATTTTGTACAAAATGGTTGCCAGCGGCCAACTTGAATTTCAGACTGGCCCCAAAAACACTGGTCCCAGGATTATGTTCAGCCCGGCACTAATTTGAAAAGATAATAGCAGCATTTTCCTCAAAAGTTGTTATATGTGCCAACATAGAAAACAGTTATATAATAGTAAAAAATTTGAAGCATGAAAATATGGAGGAAAAAAGGAACTGAAGTTGAAACACTACAGAGAAACATGTACCAGTGCCAGTGCTAAAAATTACGATCCGAAAATATTGACCGGGGAAATGTTTTTTGACTGAGCAGAATTTTTTTTTTTTTTTTTTTGGACTGGGTATTAAAAAGTTTTGATGCAGCAGAAATTTAAGAAAACAGGCAGTGCCTGAGATCAGATACTTTTTTTTTAATGGCCTTATTTTACCAACTAAATTAGCATAATTTTCATAATGGAGATTCATTAGCTCAAACTGTGCTTGTGATCAGAAACCATGTAACTTTTTTTAAATTTGCTTTTTCGCTTTTCTATTTCTACCTCAAATTTAATGTAGTTGGGGGGGGGGGGGGGGGGGGGGGGGGGGGGGGGGGAGGCAACTGTTTTTGTTTAGTGTTTATTATGCAATTTTATTCTAGTGCAACTTTACTCCTATCTTGAATTTTATGGAGTGTGTAGGTGAGGGTGAAATTCTTTTTTTTTAAGGAATTTACTTTATGTAAAAACTTTCCTGCATAATGTTGAACCCTTTACCCAACACAGACGATATCAAAATTTATTATTTTAAATACCATATTTTAAATTTTTTCAAAAAATTTCAACAGAACCATATCATGTGACCCCTCATTGGAACGAGCTCAACGAGCTCGGTCCAAAGACGGGTCACATCATATGGTTTTGTTAAAATTTTTCGAAAAGTAATATTTTTTTAGCTGCTGAATTTGCATATTATGCGGGTGGATGTGGGCAATTCGTTGGGTAAAAGGTTAAAATGGGGGTGGGGGGTGGGGGGTGGGGGGGAGTGGGGGGGGGGGTCGATTGGCTGAAACTTTGCATATGTTCCAGCAACATTACAGGTATTTCTTTATGTATTTATATATATATAAAAAAAGAAATTGGCATCAATTTCATAATTAATAAAGAGGTAAAAGGGGGGCCATATGTCTGCCTGTGGTGATAGACATGTATGGGGGAAAGGATATCTATATACTGGCATGGCGGGGGTTTGAACCCACGCCGAGAGAGTTTTCTTCGGCACCAACCGCCTAGCGAAACTATACTGAACCACGCACACCACTCGGCCACCGACAGACCCCTAAAGGGAATTCTAGTTAACCAAGTATATACAAGAACACACGGAATACTCAATTATTTAATTATTTATCAGATAGTTGCATCTAAGTACTTAATTCTATGAGCGTCCTTTCTTAATTCTATGGCATCTGGGAAATTTGAAAAAGACAAGTGTCGCTGATTTCTTCTGAGGTGCAGTTCGTAGAATTAAGTACTTAGATGCAACTATCTGATAGATATCTATATACTGTGGCTTTTGACCACCTATACTTACTAGAGTTATGGCTCCATTTTAGATTTGGCCCCATGAATATTTTGCATAATTACTCAAGCATCAGTTGTTGGATTTCAATGCCTTTTTGTATGGTGATTGACCAGTATTAGGGAAAGGATATCCACATAACGCAGGTTTCATCCACATATAACTACCTGAGTTATGGTCTCAGACTTATTAGTTATTAGACTTAGAAAACTACCCCTATGAATTTTCTGCTTTGTAACTCAAGCTTCTGTTGTCCACTTTTCCATAGAGACCAATCACCTTGGGACCGCACACAAAATAGGTCCAAACACACTTGGGGTTCAAAATATGGTCATCCGAGTGCATTTGTGGAAAATTGTGTAAATCGCTGATGCCATAATTTAATATCTGGATCTAGTACAGCCATACTAAGCTGCACCATAGCCCAAAATTCCAGAGGTTCTAGCATACAGGTTTTGACCCTTGCTGAATCTGCACAATCACGTAAGTGGACACACATTTTCCTATCTAACATAATTCAACTGAGTTTTTTGATCTGGGGCTAGATTAGATTCAGTTACTCTGATTCTGAAAGTATAGTCTCATAGTGGATTACAGGCTACTGAATCATATAACCAGCTCTATCCTACAGACAGGTCACATGAACTCTTTATGGCGAACCATTTATTCAGTTGACTTGCTGGCAAATCATGTTCCCAGTCTTTTAACAAGAATCTCAACGTGTCATCTTGCAGCAATAGTTGATTTCACAAGAAAAGGTTCTATTAACCCTTTACCCAACGAATGGCCCGCATCCGCCCGCGTAATATGCAAATTCAGCAGCTGAAAAAATATTATTTTTTGAAAAATTTCAACAAAACCATATTATGTGACCCCTCTTTGGAACGAGCTCGTTGAGCTCGTTCCAAAGAGGGGTCACATGATATGGTTTTGTTGAAATTGTTTGAAAAAAAAATGATATTTAAAATAACAAATTTTGATATCGTCTGCGTTGGGTAAAGGGTTAAACCTTTACCAAATGCACAGGATATCAAAATTTATTTTTTCAAATTTTTAAACAAATTGTGATCCCTCCCCCATTCCTCCCTCACTGAAACAAGCACAATGCAGTTACAATGTGGGGGGTGGGGGGAGGGGGTGGGGGGAGGGTACATGATATAGTTTAATATATTTTTTTCAACTGCTCAATTCATAAATTTCATGGGTTGATGCAGCCTATTCATTATGTGAAGGGTTAATAACAGGTTCAACAACCTGGTTCAAATCATGTCGGACAATTGTATGGATACAGGAAGTCTGCATAACCCGAGAAAAACACTGAGTAACAGTGAGTAACTATCAGACTCTACAATTTACTATCATGACACAAGTAGGGGTAACACTGCTTGAAAACCAGTATATTATCAACGTGTTGAATATTTATGATACACATGCTGCAAGCCAACCGTTCACTTCCCATCAACCAATTCTACTTGTGTCAGGATAGATTAGTGGAGAGTCCAACAGTTACTCACTGTTGCTCAGGTAATCTGGCTTCTTTCATCATTAAAATTGCTTGAACCAGGTTATCAAAAGTGTTGTTAAACCACAATAATAAACAAACAAATTTAACAAGTGCTATTGCTAAAGGTATATGCCCCCCCCCCCCCTCCCCACTGCAGTGCTGGACCAATGAAATTAAAACAAAGTAAAGACCTGTACTTCTGTTGAAATAATGCAATCAACTTTTTTATAACGTGTAGAAGCGGCTAATCATAAGGATCTCTAAAACCAAATCTTACTGAAATCCAATCACTCACTGGTGAGACATCACTTCGCACAGATGCGTGCACAGATGCACGCATGGACAAATGGATGGATGCATGTAACCCAGTATGATTCCCCCACCCCCCCATCTTCTTCGAGCATGGGGGTATAAAAACCGGCACAATTACCTTTTATTTATGAGTATATCGATGAGTAGTGGTAATCCTTTGCAAATTTTTTAGTATTTATGAGTTGTGATGTGCGACAAATTGTGGAATAAAAGCAAAATGCTAAATTCATAGTAATTTCTATATTTTCCATACTTACCTATGGCCCAGACTTAGCTGGTGCTAACTCCAAAATATCAAGGGCCAAACCCAAATTTTGCCATCCAATCCCCAAAATTTGCATGTAAAACCGAAAATTAGAAGTCCTATCTGGCCCTCCATACATTTACTCTCCGCAAATGCGCAGACGCCAGGAAGTAACCGGAATTGGCGCCAACATCATTCTTTGTAAAAGAGAGTATTACATAATAATTCAGCGGGGAGGCGTGAGTGCCCACTCATGGGAGGGCCAGCCCCGTCTGGGCCATAGGTAAGTATGGAAAATATAGAAATTACTATGAATTTATAATATTTTTCCAACTGTACCCTATGGTACAGACTTAGCTGAGTGGTAAAAAGGTGGAGGGCCTAGGACTTCCGAATAGAAAATCAACATAGTTCCAGTCCTGCAATCCATGATGAAAGGAAGTTAAAATAATTAGGAATTACATGTATGTCTCTCTATACAGTAACAAAGGAGACATATTCTAAATAAGGAGCCCAAATTAAGTAATTCCTTATTGTAAGCATGAAGACGATGCTACTTAGGATGTAACAAGTTCCTAATTTTTAAGGCCAATCCAGACTAAGCCCCATAAATTAGGATGGCGTATCTGAGAATGAGTGAAAATCCCCCACAAACATATGCCAAACAATAACACTTCAGCTGTATGCAGGATATAATTATGGATAAAACAGCTTCCTTCATAGTTACATACTCTTTAAGCCAGAGAAGGGGTCAAAATCCCCCCCACCCCTTTCTTTTCAAGGAAACTTCAAAAGAAAGAGGGGAGAGCTCTGGAATCAATGAGAGCGGTACCAAAAAACAATATAAATAATCGTTGAACAGGCACTCAGGTATTAATTCATGATTAATAAATGATGCTTAATGCCACTTTAGAAGTTAAGGCTATAGTGACGATCCTGGTAATTAATATAGCCCGCTATATAAACGTACACTGCAGACGGCATACACAGATACATCAAAAACCGGTGATATAAAATATAACATACACATGTCCAATTGAGCCACACTGAACGATCCCTGAGGAGAAAACACACTTCCTAGGTAATCCACAGGCGGCCTCTGTACAATAAATTCCAGTAACAACACTCTCCAACGTGTACTATCCAATATCTACGATCGTAAGAACACATGGGAGTATGCAAAATGAGTACCGACATAATAGAAACCCGGATCTAGAAATGAAAGTAGGTATGATTAACAGGCTCCGACACGGACTGCCCCCGAAATAGATTATGATTTCCAGGCCCACAAAATACAATAAAGCTTTAGCCTAATAATATAATGCATGAGACCATTTATATTCAGCATGTAATCATCTGAATACCAGTTAACTGGTTATGCAGCCTGTAAGGTACTCAAGAGTAGCAATTTAATTGTGATGATTTATAAATAAGCACTAGTATAAAACAAATCAACAAAAAATAACAGGAAACTAATCTAACTAAAAAGCGGATGTGCCCATGAGGTCACCATAGAACACGACCCAAATGCATAGTATGTAGGTATTAAATTATATGAGGCTTGCGGGAAGAAAACTACGTCTTGCCCGGTAATTGCCTCTAAACACATAGGCAGTGTGTGTGGGTGTGGGGGGAGGAATTTGAAGTCATATAGTAATCTCCTCACCCACATTATTTAATTATTCATGTGCCAGTTATCAAATAATATAGGAACCGTGATGGTTCCCTCACTTCTAACTGACTCCATTATGCCACTATTGGCGAAGAAGGACGTGAAGAATAAAACTTCCCCTCAAAGAAGGCCCTCTCATGGAGGAAGCTTCTGGGGAGCATCCCATAACAGACATTGATCCAAGGTTTCTGTAACAACAGAGGTGCTTCTAGTAGGATTCACAACGAGACTATTTAATCTTAAATGTAATCTACTGAATCAAATGAATTGGAGGATATGCATATCCTATCATTCATCCCCATGAATTCTGCAGAGCATCTATTGTATGCGTTCAATGGTTTGAGCATGGCAACACAAATGACGGTAACTAATTGTTCCGGTGCGTCGCAAACTAAACTATCATGGGGCAATCCCACTGGTAGCAAAACTGTCCAAATACTCGCTTGTTGAGCGTCCAATGCAAATGAAACAGGCGACCTTTCCGAGGAGTAAGTCTGCTAGTACGTTCAGGCGACCCGGAATATGACGGATAGAGAGATGAACATAAAATAGAAAAATCTTCTCCGTTAGTTATCATAACGGAATGAATGGGTGCCGCCCTGGTTCCTGATGTACGCTACTACTATCGAGTTGTCCAACAATATCTGAACATGCGTGTCTGCAAATAATGTGAATCTATTGATGTAGCACTAACAATGACATCATTCTTGATGTTTATGTGTTTCTGTAGGAACCAAGGGTCCCAAGACCCCTGCATTCCTAGTCTATCGGACTCAGGGTCATGCCCCAAACTATTGACTCACACCCGTCATAATCGTGAAAGCCGGATCTGGCAGTTGCAGTGGAACTTTTGAGTTAACCACTGAATATCTGCCCAAATATGGACCTTTTGTTACTAGATCCGTTAAAACAATACTGGTCTTGAGCGAATGCATCTTCACACTCCAGTTATGGTTAAAGAATAACTAGAGGGGACATGTGCGTAAGCGACCCATCTGAATAAGATGCGTAGCTGCTCCACACAACCCCATCAGTCGCATAAAATTTCTCGCTGTTGATCCGTCTGAGAGTAGACAAAAGCGAGCATAACAACTGACTAATTTCGCTCTGGATAACGGCAGACAAACCAGATTGTTGTCCGACATTACCGAGTTTATTATTCGAGTGACAGCATAGGGTGCTATCTTCAGACCGAAGCACATCACTCGGAACTGAAATACTATCCCTTGGACGATGAACCAGAGGGACTTTCTGAATGCCGGCTATACCAGAACATGAAGAACGGGTCCTTAGATCTATGCTTGTAGCATAGTTGATCACTCGAACTCTCGTTTTTACCGACTAAATGATAACCATAAATAAACTTTTAGAGCTATGATAAACTTGTTAGCCAGCTCCAGTCTATTATCGGTCGGAACGAGCTCTATGGCTTTGGTACGAGTAACAGGTGACTAGAGAATTCTGATTCTCGATGACCTCTATCACTTTCATTGTCAACAGAACCTTTACCTCCTATTGGAGAGACTCTTATGCAAGGATTTGACGGAAGTATTGTCCATCACAGACATTAAGTTAGTGGTGGTTCTCCCGGAAAGATAGCTGTAGGCCGTCCGAGACCACACTTCTCGACTACTGGTCTTCCATAATAGTTATCCAGTTTGATGCGAATCTTGATAACCATCCGTCAACAGCTAAGCAATAGAGGTCCTTCGCGATGAGCCCCGAGCCAACAGCTTAGGTAGCCTTAATCCGACCTAAGCCCCTATCCGAGTCGATCCCTAGAGTAATTATAGGAGGGTTATCTATATCCTCGCGAGGAGTTCTTTTTAGATGACTTTCTGTCTAGGATGTCCTCCCTTACTCTTTTCAGCTATTGCGAGTCGATTAGACGCCGACTTAAGGAGCAGAGTATTGATGCTTCTTTGTAGCTTGGTCATAAACCAATGAAAGCTTATCATCAAAAACTTATTGTCCGGAAACCGGAGTGACCGGAAGAGAGTTTTTCACCCTGTCATCTCTTAAAGATGACGATGCAAGGGCTCTGTTACGTCTGATTAACTCCAAATTAGCAACTGTTAAGACAGTTATGCATGATAAATATAATAGCCCTGGAAAGGACTCAGAATGAGGTATGAACATCCTCAAATTCCTTTCCGTAGAGACGTTGCGTCACAGTTCTTAAAGGTGATCTGCGTAAGACAGCGAGTCTAAATTCGCTTTGAATGAAGAAATTGCCGTCTCAATTGTGTCTGAGCGAATATATAGTGAATGACAAAGGTAAGACCATAACTAGGTCCTTAGCCTGCTCATTCAAACGCAGAGGAACTCTCAATACATCTTCCACGTTTTCCGTTGATCGGTAAAATTACGGAAGATGATGACAAGATTTCCACTGGAACGTTGAATATGGCGTCGACCTGTCTATACTTAACCGGAAAAAACATGACCTCCTCCTTTTCCAGATGAAGTCAGCTTCCAACAATGCAAGCGGTTTCTTGCAAGTAGTCACAGCATTCTGATTTGCTGGAACAAATTCAGGGTAGTGTTGATGGATTAAATCCATCGCAACCATGTGTTGTTCCGAAAGGGAAGGGTAATCCCCCTCCGTATCCCTTTCATCATTCATCTGAATCAGTTGAAAATCACGGTCAGCGGCATCTGAACACGCAAATGACTGGACCCACCCAGCATCATCCGACAGCTCAGGTTCTGAGACTGCCGTCGGCTGCTTCTGCACTTGCTGGGATGCTGTGATGAGCTGCACAATCTGCGACAACAAGTCCGTTACGGGGGCCTGAGGCGCAGCGGTCTTCTGTTGCTTGGCCGCCGGCTGCTCCTGGGAGAGTGCGTCTGAGATGGCTCTTTTCTGTGAACGTCCCGATGAATGAGGCCTCGTCTCCTTGGCTACTGTATGGTGTGGCTTCTCTGATGAAGAGTGGACCTTCTCAGCGATGCAGGCTGGATATCAGAAGTCACGTAGCCAAGATGCGGTCGTGTATGCTTGGTAGATGCTGAAAAAGAAGCCGTAACTATGACTGCTCCCCGCTGTGAACTGAACAGAGCGTCCCTGGATGGGAGTCGTGGACGTATGCTCCGACTGACGCAAGTTCCGAACCACAACATCTAACCCCAGATGTTGTTATAAAAGAAAGAGGGGTCTCTCTCGCTCGCAGTCCTTCAGACCTCGCCGAGCTTCCCTCTGAACTTGCCGGCTTCTTCCTCTCCATCGTCGCAGGGTGAGCCTGTTGTTATTTTATAGTGCTCGCTCTACCCTTTCTACTCTCCTCGACCGCAACGGGCACACCTGGCATCACGGTACCCACGGACCGTGTAACCGCTTCATCGGTCGAGCTAGCTGGCGACAGGGAGCTGAAACCACTCTGTGGTTTATTGCCCTGTCTAAAATTCATGAGCACTTTAGCCACGAGCTCTGATTGACTATCTAAATGCGACCACGGAAGCACACTCTCTGATGGCATCATGTAAACATCACCATGTTCTTGTTCCTCTGTAAATAGAAAGGAATACTTAACAAACAGTGGAAAAATCATTATCAATAATGATGACGTCAGGCCCATGTCCTGAAATTGGGGAACATGAACTAATTTTTATAAATATTATAAAGTTACAGCCCTGAACGTTTCAAACCACCGTTTCTTCCTTCATCCAGCTGTGTCCTTGGATCCACCAAATTAATCATTGATTTGTGCCTGGCATCATTATAAACTGAGATTTAAAAGCACAGAAGTCAGTTTGTAGTTATCTGACAGCGGGCCAAACAAAGAATGATGTTGGCGCCAATTCCGGTTACTTCCTGGCGTCTGCACATGTGCGGAGAGTAAATGTATGGAGGGCCAGATAGAACTTCTAATTTTCGGTTTTACATGCAAATTTTGGGGATTGGGTGGCAAAATTGTGTTTGGCCCTCAATATTTTGGAGTTAGCATCAGCTAAGTCTGGGTCATAGGGTACAGTTGGAAAAATATGTGATTTACCTGAGTTTACTTTCAATATTTCTTGGAGAGTGACAAATAATTTTTGCTGGCGAGTCAGAGTAACCGATCACAATGTCTACTTCTGATTGATTTGGATCTCTTGTTTGCCTGTTAGCATCTACAGTGAGAACTGTACCATGTTTCTGAATTGTTTTTTGTGGCACCTGAAAAAAAAGGAAATGTAAGGCCAAATAAAAAAAATACATACGGTTCTCTGATAATTAAATTTTCAACTAAAGGAGGGATAAAAGCTTTTATTTTAATTTTTTCTGGTTTGTAGACTGGTTGAATGACGCAAGCCTGAGTATAGGCGCCATTCTTAACTGGTAGAGTGCTGGAAGCCAATATTTAGTCTTTGTTCAGAAGTGCAGTTGCCACAACTTAGTCTTCATATTCTGTGGATGTGCATTATTTTATCTTTGAAGTTAAATCACTGAGTCTGTGTGGATTTGCCTTGAAACAATTATAACAAGCCAAAGACAAGCGAGCAAATTCTGATGACAAAAAATAAATCAGCCCTCGACCAGTTAAGTGCGGGTACCACAACACACAACTTCAAGGCTTCATCATCTGTGGATGCAGTTCACATTATCTTTGAAAAGAATTTATTTCATCCTTCTGTATGGATTTGCCTAGTTACACTTTAACGGGGGAGTGCCTATATGCACATTTTCATAAATTGTAACAAGGCAAAGACTTGTGAACAAATCTTAGCAACCAAGAAAAGTTAGCACTCTACCAGCTAACCCTTTACCTAACATGAAAAGCAGACGACACTTGCAAATAAAATTCAATAACTAATTTTTTTCATTTTTTGCGTCAAAAATATAGCTTATGGAACGAGCTCAATGAGCTTGTTCCAATGTGGGCTCAAAAGCTATGTTTTCGAGAAAAAAATGACAAAATAATGAAAATTGAATGGTGATTTTCGTGAATAGCGCTGGCCGGTTTTGGTCGTTACACTGGGTAAAGGGTTAATAAAGAAATAACAAATACATTTATGTTCAGTTATATATATACATATTAAGTCAAGAAATGAATACTGTCCACATAATATATGAGTTATTTCACAACACACTGTAAGTTCAAAAAACTATTTTAACAAACAGATACAGTAGAATCCTCTTAATTGAATATCCATTTTGCCAGTGAAAATTATTCAATTAACAGGAGTATACAATTAACATGGATTTGGTCAGTTTCCTGTGTTCTGGGGGTAAACTGAGCATTTATTCTATTATATCTTGTTTGACAGAGCTCATAGAGCTATGTCAAACAAGATATAATAGAATAAATGCCTTTATTGGATGTAGTGAGGCCAAAAAGGTTGATAAATAAGGGGAATTTGGTGTGTGTTACAGTAATTTTTTTGACATATTACAAAAATTTATATACAATTAACAGGAGTTGACTCTACAACCCATTTGCAATTAACAGATCAAATTTGTACCGAAGATATGGTAAATGGTTTTGTGTTTGAAAATTATATTCAATTAACAGGGATATACAATAAAGAGATATCCAATTAAGTGGGCTCCACTGTACTACATTTTAATCATGCAAATCATGCATTGGCGCAAATGTGCAAAGAAATACAGATCAATCAAAACAGGCAAAATATTTCAGTTTCATGATTTTATACTAACTTTGGAATCTAAAGCAAGGAAATAAAAACATACACGTGGGGGTTTGATTTCAATGAGGGATTGCCTGACCCTTTTTTTTTTGCTTAAGTAATGTACTGTGATTGCAAAAGTTTTCTATTTCTCAGTGAACTGTGATCTGTTCATGACACACTTACGCAAGTGTGATCAGATTTCATAAACAAAATATCACAAAATAAAGAGAGAATCAAGAAAAACAAACAAAAATAGCATCTCCTATTCAATGAAACAAACAAAAATAGCATCTCCTATTCAATGAAACAAAAAAAAATAGCATCTCCTATTCAATGAAACAAACAAAAATAGCATCTCCTATTCAATGAAACAAACAAAAATAGCATCTCCTATTCAACGAAACAAACAAAAATAGCATCTCCTATTCAATGAAACAAAAAAAATAGCATCTCCTATTCAATGAAACAAACAAAACTAGCATCTTCTATTCAATGAAACAAACAAAAATAGCATCTCCTATTCAATGAAACAAACAAAAATAGCATCTCCTATTCAATGAAACAAAAAAATAGCATTTCCTATTCAATGAAACAAACAAAAATAGCATCTCCTATTCAATGAAACAAACAAAAGTTAAAAAATTTATAGTAATTTATATATTTTTTATACTTACCAATGACCCAGACTTAGCTGGTGCTAACTCTAACAAAACCAGGGCCAAACACAAATTTTGCCCCCCAATCCCCAAAATTTGCATCCAAAACAAAAAGAAATCATGTCCTAAAGGACCTCCATACTACGCCTCTACTGCGCATGCGCAGTGACGCCGACGTCCCGAAATTGGCGCCAATTATCATTCTTACTGGCAGTGCCTGGTCAGCGCTATGTACTCAGCGGGGAGGCAAGAGTTCCCAACTCCAGGGAGGGCCATCCCCGTCTGGGTCATTGGTAAGTATAAAAAATATATAAATTACTATAAATTTTTTAACATTTTTATACTGTGCCAATGACCCAGACTTAGCTGAATAGTAAACAGGCTGGAGGGCCTAGGACATAGAGGAAAATCCAATAAGCTCAACTATATAGTAAAGAGGTAACCCCTTAAGGAGAAAAGGAGTATTAGGCTTTACATGTATCTTTCTTATTTAATATTAAATTAGAAAGATACACTACCCTTAATAATTGAGCACAATAACATTCATGTTCTCTATTAACATCTAGTATAACCCTTATACTAATTATTTTTAAAGCAAGCCAATAAATAAAGTAGTCCAGAGAATTGAGACTCTTTATAGTCATTTAAAAGTGTCCGAGTATTGTATATTAAAGCCCGTTTGACACTTGACATATACAAATGCTTCACACCGAGCTACACTTTAAAAATAAGACATGAATGAATTTAAACATTAATATTACACTTTAAAACCATCCCGGAAGCGACTCAGAAATACTGACTTGGAGGAGGCATTCCCTTGCTTTTCACTATAAAGCAGGTGACCTAAGGGAACACCCGCCCCCCCCCCCCCCCCTTCCCGTTGCCCTGGGTCAAATAGCCCAGAGCGAAGAGGGCAGCCGGACGGAGTCACTGCCGGAACAGAAAGCCTGCATAACTATAGTTGCAACTGTTTAGTGGACGACATTCTGAGCAACAGATAACGGACCTAAACAATGCAGGTCTCCAGAAATGGACTCAATATTTCTGAGATAAAAATTCGTAAATGTGGATGGCTGAGACCAATAAGCAGCCTTCATTAAATCTGTAATAGCAACACTATTAGCATAAGCCCAGGAAGTAGAAAGAGCTCTTACTTCATGAGCAGAAATCTTAAGCACAGACTGCTGAGAAGAAGATAAATCTTCATAAGCAGTACGGATAGTTAACTGAATCCATCTAGCAATAGAATGGACTGAAATATCCTTTCTATTAGGCATCAAAGACAGAAAGAAACGTTTCCGTCCCTTTCTGATAAACTGAGATCTCTGTTTATAGATACGTAATGCTCTAAAAGGACAGAGTAAAGGCCTACGCCCGTCTGAAGACGGAAGAGCCTTAATAACAATAGGTTCCGGATATTTATTAGGAGCCTGATTCTTAGCTAAAAAACCCACATTAGTAGTGAAGGTGATAGTATTCCCAACACTACGATAATGAGAATCATCCACCGATAGTGCATGAAGCTCACTGACTCTTCTAGCAGAAGAGAAAGCTAAGAGAAAAGCTGTCTTATAAGATAAGAATTTGAAATCTACTGTCCCAAGAGGTTCAAATGGCTTTTCCTTCAATTTAAGAAGAACCCAAGCTAAATTCCACTTAGGAATTAATCTAAGAGTTCTGGGTCTATTTATCGAAAAGTTTCTAACCAACTTCGATAAAGAGACATTAGATCCAATTTGTAAACTATCATGATGTGCATAGGTATCAGATAACATAGATCTATAACCCTTTATAGTAACAGGCTGCAGTTTGATTTCGTCAAACAAGTATACTAGAAAGTTTGCAATGTCTGGTATAGAGGGATCGAATATATCTACAGAATGATCCCTACACCAACGACGAAAAACCTTCCACTTAGCCGCATAGTTTAGCGAAGAGGAGGTCCTCCTACAGTTAGAAATCGCGTCCACTGCTCGTCCTGTAAAGTGCTTGCCATGCAAGAAGGACCGCACAACGGAAAAACGTGAAGGTTGAGACCTTGCGGGTTGTGATGGAGTTGGCACGATTTCCCCTGCGAAAGAAGATCCTCCCGTGGAGAAAGCTTCCACGGTAGGTCCCACAACAGACACCTGAGTAGATTTATCCACGGTCTCTGTGGCGACAGAGATGCTACCAACAGAATCTTGCATTGAGATTGTTTTATCTTTAGCAATACTTGTTGAATTAACGGCGCTGGAGGATACGCATATCCTATCATTCCGTCCCAAGGGATCGACAGAGTGTCTACTGCAAATGCTCTTGGATCCGGACACGGAGACACATACGTCTGCAACTGATTGTTGAGATGTGTCGCAAATAAGTCTATCATTGGCCGTTCCCATTGGTAGCAAATCTGATTGAATACTTGTTTGTTGAGAGTCCACTCCGACGGCAACAAGCGACCCTTTCGTGAAAGGGAGTCTGCTAGCACATTCAGACGACCCGGTATGTGACGGACCGAAAGAAGAACGTGATGTTCTAACGCAAACAGAAGGATTCTTTCCGTTAGATTGAACGGAACTGAATGAGTGCCTCCCTGATTCCGTATATACGCCACTACTGTCGTATTGTCGGATAGGATTTGGACATGAGCATCGTGAATAATGTCCATCCAGTGACGTAACGCAAGCCAAATTGACATCATTTCCTTGATGTTTATGTGCTTGCACAGGAATTGCGGATCCCAAAGACCCTGGCATCTCGAATCCGTTGGGATTAATGATGCACCCCCAACCTGTTTGACTGGCATCCGTCATAACGGTAAAACTCAGATCCGGCAACTGCAGCGGAACTCCTTGAGTTAACCACTGAATGTTTGCCCAAGTCTGAATCTCTTGTTTCACTTGATCTGACAAGAGAACGTCTACATCGAGCGAATGAATTTTCACACTCCAATTCTGAGTCAGGAAAATTTGAAGAGGACGTGTGCGTAACCGCCCCATCGGAATGAGATCCGCGGCGGCTCCGCACAGACCTATCAGTCTCATAAATTCTCTCGCCGTGACTTTGTCTGCGTGCAGACAATAGCGAGCGTAACAACTGACTAATTTCGCTCTGGTTAACGGCAGACGAACGAGATTGTTGTGCGTCTCGAAGCTCATTCCCAGATGAGTGAATGACTTGGACGGCACCAGATCCGACTTCTCCTCGTTTACTATAAAACCGAGACGTCGGAGCAATAGAAGAAGATTCTGAACATCGTTCTGAAACGTTAACTCGTTGCCGTACCTCTGAAGAATGTCGTCCAGGTAGGCCGACGTTACCGCAGACGAATGAGCTCGGAAGTAGATCATTACCGAGTTCATTACCCGAGTGAAAGCCCAGAGTGCTAGATTCAATCCGAAGCACATCGACTGGAATTGATACACCACTCCTAGGACTGCGAAGCGTAGATACTTTCGGAATGTCGGATGTACCATGACGTGAAAGTACGCATCTTTGAGATCTATGCTCGTTGCATAATCGTTCACCCGAATACTCGCTCTGACCGATCGAATCGTCTCCATATAAAACTTCGGAGCGACGATCAGCTTGTTTATCCAGCTCAAATCTATGACTGGACGGAACGAGCCGTCTGGTTTCGGAACCAGAAACAGATGGCTGTAGAATCCCGGAGATTCCTGGTTTTCTACGACCTCTACCGCGTTCTTCATTAAAAGAGACTGCACCTCTGATAACAGAGTGTCTCTTTTCTGCGGATTTGACGGAAGATGAGTCCACTTTGGACTTCGAGTTAATGGAGGCTTTCGTTTGAAGGATATCTTTAGACCTTCCGAAGTCACTCCTCTCACCCAAGGGTCGTCCGTAATCGACGCCCATTCTTGTGAAAAGCTCAACAACCTTCCGCCAACCGGAACGCGATAGAGGTTTAAGCCATCACCTCCTGGACCTGCGAGGCCTGCGGTAGGAGAAACCACGTCTTCCACGACCCGCACCTCGCCCCGTCGACCTCGGGGCGTCCGACCGATTGTCCCAGCCTGAAGGACGTCCCGAACGAGAGTCGCTATCCTGACGGTCTCTCGAATAAGACCAAGAGGACGCACCGGAACCTCTATAGGAACCTCTCTTGGGCGCATTAGACCCAGAAGTGCCTGTCTTATTCGTGTCTGCTGTATCCGACTTCTTAGGAGCAGATTTGAACAACAGAGAATCCTTAGCTTTCTTTGTAATTTTATCATAAATAGCGGAAAGCTTGCCGTCAAAGAGAAGTTCTCCTGAGACCGAAGCGACTCTAAGAGAGTTCTTCACCTTAGAATCCACTAGTGTGGATGTAGCTAGGGCTGCGTCACGTCTAACCAACTCCAGATTTGCCACTGAAAGGGCGGAGTTACACGTGGAATAAGCTACTGCCCTTGAAAGAAGTCTTAAAGAGGATTGTATATCCTGAAACTCTTACCCCTGAAGGCGCAGTGATAACGCCTTAGTAAGGTGATCTGCGTAAGATAAGGCATCTAAATTGGCTCTGTTAGACGCAATAGCTGTTTCCAACACCGCGGTTGGAATAGAAGCTGACGACGCTAATGATAGCTCTAAGTCTTCCGCCTCGTCGTCCATACGCAGAGGAACTCTCGGGATACCCTGTCCTGCCGTATCGAATTTATTCCTTGCATTAATGAAAGGCAGGTTGAGAGTATTAGCGGACAAGAAACCTGCTTTCCCCGTCCTGGAAGCAAGTTTAAATATAGCGTCGTTCAATAATTCAAATGTTCTTGCAACATTATTGGACTGCGACGGAAACTCGGGAGCGATGTCCCTGAACCGCTCAAAAAATTCAGAGTCCAATGACGCTATAATCCTCTTGTCCGGAACCGCAGCAGTCTGGCCCGACGGAACAACTTGAGGGAGAAAGTGCCGGATGAAGTCCACGGCAGCTTTATGTTGTTCCGAAAGGGATAGCTCCAAGTCATCCGTATCCCTTTCACCATCCGGTCGGACCTCATGATGTTCCCGGTCGTCCGCCCCCGATGCTTCGGCGGAGCGTACCGACCCAGCGCCGTAGGATAATTCTCGATCCGACACCGTTTCTGTCGGTTGCTGGGATGCTGCGATAGGCTGGGCTATCTGCACAAGAATGTCCGGCGTCGAGACCTGCGGAGGCGCAGTCTTTCGCTGCTTCGCCGAGGGCAGCTCCGCATCAGATGGCTCCCGCATACTTTCCTATGCGAACATCCGGAGTCCATCGGTCTCGAATCCCTGGCTGCCGGATGGTGTGACCTGGTCGCCGAAGAATCCTTGATCGGCGAAGCTGGTAATATATCGGCGGTCACGCAGCCAAGGTGCGGTCGTGTGCGCTGACGAGAAGAGGAAGCCTTAACAGTCTCTGCGGACTGCTTATACAACGGAGCGTCCCGAGCGACGGACGTATGCTCCGCTAAAGACACATTTTGTACCACCACATCTGGTCCCAGATGTTGTTGTACGAGAGAGGGGCCTCTCTCGCTCGCAGCCCGGCTGGACCTGGACGAGCTAGGAACCGGACTCAAAGGCTTCCTCCGTTCTCGCTTACTATCCGCCGTCACTGGGTGTGCATCTATTATGTTTATAGTGCTCGCATCACCCAAAATTTCCTCTTGGACCGCATCGGACGAACCCGGCTGCCGAACCATTCGGTGAATGGACGCTACACCGGGCGAGCTAGCGGACGACATTTGTCTAATCTCCATGAGCACTTTTGCCGCTAGCTCTGAATTCATTTGTGACGACGGACGCACACTTGAAGAAGATAACATGGAAACATCACCCTGTTCTGGTTCCTCTGAAATAGAAACTGAGAGAGTAGAGTGACCTTGCGGAGAAAGAGCCAGAATCGCTCTTTCTCCAGAAACAACATATCGTGACACACGTTTCCAATGTTTCTCATCCCAATGTTCACATATAGGACAGGGATTAATGCGAGAACACTGACTACAATTAATACAATGATCATGAAAGTCAGAGGAAGATTTCTTCCTATTACAATTTGAACAACGTCCCTTCATTGTGAAAGAACAACAATAAGTCCTAGTTACTCGCAAAAACCCCTGACACAAAGATACATAATAACATGATCCATTAATAAATGAAAAAACAATTGCAAAACAAAATAATTTTGAAAAAATATTTTTTCAGCGAAGCCCAAGTTGCTGAAAAGTAACGTTGAGCCCCGATGGATCCGATGGCAAAGTGTGGTCAAAAAGTTTAAATTTATATTAAATAATTAATGAGACACTTTCGGATAATACAAATGTATCTTATAGTGAGATAAACTACAGCAAAGGCAAACAGCCCCCCTCAAAAAAGGCTGTTGCCAATGAAAACAAACAGTGTAAAAACACCAGAAAACATGACTCCAGGCACTGAAAAAACTGGCCCGGAATCAGTCATCAATTACACTCTATCTGATGCAAAACAGAGACTCCCAGGGGAGAATCTGCAGAACATCAGATGGAAGATGCAGAACACAAACGTTATACACCCATGGGTGAAAACGTAACTATGGGGAAAATAACAGAAAACATTCTGTAACCAAGAAACTCTCCCAGGAAATTTTAGAAATGAAATTTCTCAAAAATATGCCAAAAGCATGGGAGAATTGCAAGGGGGGACTTTAGAAGGCTAGGGGAGAGGAAACACTGAATAAGCAGTGCAACAATTAGCAAGAATGACAACAAGAGGCCCATGCCTCGAAAATAGGCAACTTAACATAATTTCATCAAAAAATTTTAAGTACAGCCCTGATTATTTTTTGTCACTTCTTTTTCCTCTCCTCCTTCTATCCTCCTTAGAATCACATTTTCTCCAAGAATTACGTGTCTGGCATCCTTTAAACTGAGATTTACAAGCACAAAGATCAGTGAGATGTTGACTGATGAAGGGCCAAACAGAGAATAATAATTGGCGCCAATTTCGGGATGTCGGCGTCACTGCACATGCGCAGTAGAGGCGTAGTATGGAGGTCCTTTAGGACATGATTCTTTTTGTTTTGGATGCAAATTTTGGGGATTGGGGGGCAAAATTTGTGTTTGGCCCTGGTTTTGTTAGAGTTAGCACCAGCTAAGTCTGGGTCATTGGTACAGTATAAAAATATAGCATCTCCTATTCAATGAAACAAACAAAAATAGCGTCTCCTATTCAATGTTTTCCTTTTCCTCTTTTGAAAATGAGATACTACAGTAAAACCTGTCTTGAGAGGCCACTTGTCTTGAGAGACCACCTGTCTTGAGAGACCACATCTGCCAGGCACAGATTGGTTTTACTCTATAATGGACCTGCTATGGGAGACCACCTGTCTGGAGAGATCACCTGTCATGAGAGACCACTGTGACCTGGTACCAACTTGTATTTTTATGCCATAATGGACCTTCCTTGAGAGACCGCCCCTTTGAAGACTGAAACCATGACAAAAACTGTTTACCTGTTCTGGAATTGGAAAACCATTGTGGTTATACTAACATAATTAAAAGCTCTTAATTGGATTTCAGTTGCTATTCAGTTACACAACTCATTAAAAATTGAGATGTTTTTATAAGACCCCTGTGAAAAGATTAGGATTATTGCTGAATAAACAATTTCATACATACCTGAAATGTGACAGACAGGAATAAAAATAAATTTGTGTTGAAAATCTTCTTGTAACAAATTGAAATGGACTGTTATAAAAGTTAAAAAATTTATAGTAATTTATATATTTTTTATACTTACCAATGACCCAGACTTAGCTGGTGCTAACTCTAACAAAACCAGGGCCAAACACAAATTTTGCCCCCCAATCCCCAAAATTTGCATCCAAAACAAAAAGAAATCATGTCCTAAAGGACCTCCATACTACACCTCTACTGCGCATGCGCAGTGACGCAGACGTCCCGAAATTGGCGCCAATTATCATTCTTACTGGCAGTGCCTGGTCAGCGCTATGTACTCAGCGGGGAGGCAAGAGTTCCCAACTCCAGGGAGGGCCATCCCCGTCTGGGTCATTGGTAAGTATAAAAAATATATAAATTACTATAAATTTTTTAACATTTTTATACTGTACCAATGACCCAGACTTAGCTGAATAGTAAACAGGCTGGAGGGCCTAGGACATAGAGGAAAATCCAATAAGCTCAACTATATAGTAAAGAGGTAACCCCTTAAGGAGAAAAGGAGTATTAGGCTTTACATGTATCTTTCTTATTTAATATTAAATTAGAAAGATACACTACCCTTAATAATTGAGCACAATAACATTCATGTTCTCTATTAACATCCAGTATAACCCTTATACTAATTATTTTTAAAGCAAGCCAATAAATAAAGTAGTCCAGAGAATTGAGACTCTTTATAGTCATTTAAAAGTGTCCGAGTATTGTATATTAAAGCCCGTTTGACACTTGACATATACAAATGCTTCACACCGAGCTACACTTTAAAAATAAGACATGAATGAATTTAAACATTAATATTACACTTTAAAACCATCCCGGAAGCGACTCAGAAATACTGACTTGGAGGAGGCATTCCCTTGCTTTTCACTATAAAGCAGGTGACCTAAGGGAACACCCGCCCCCCCCCCCCCCCCTTCCCCTTGCCCTGGGTCAAATAGCCCAGAGCGAAGAGGGCAGCCGGATGGAGTCACTGCCGGAACAGAAAGCCTGCATAACTATAGTTGCAACTGTTTAGTGGACGACATTCTGAGCAACAGATAACGGACCTAAACAATGCAGGTCTCCAGAAATGGACTCAATATTTCTGAGATAAAAATTCGTAAATGTGGATGGCTGAGACCAATAAGCAGCCTTCATTAAATCTGTAATAGCAACACTATTAGCATAAGCCCAGGAAGTAGAAAGAGCTCTTACTTCATGAGCAGAAATCTTAAGCACAGACTGCTGAGAAGAAGATAAATCTTCATAAGCAGTACGGATAGTCAACTGAATCCATCTAGCAATAGAATGGACTGAAATGTCCTTTCTATTAGGCATCAAAGACAGAAAGAAACGTTTCCGTCCCTTTCTGATAAACTGAGATCTCTGTTTATAGATACGTAGTGCTCTAACAGGACAGAGTAAAGGCCTACGCCCGTCTGAAGACGGAAGAGCCTTAATAACAATAGGTTCCGGATATTTATTAGGAGCCTGATTCTTAGCTAAAAAACCCACATTAGTAGTGAAGGTGATAGTGTTCCCAACACTACGATAATGAGAATCATCCACCGATAGTGCATGAAGCTCACTGACTCTTCTGGCAGAAGAGAAAGCTAAGAGAAAAGCTGTCTTATAAGATAAGAATTTGAAATCTACTGTCCCAAGAGGTTCAAATGGCTTTTCCTTCAATTTAAGGAGAACCCAAGCTAAATTCCACTTAGGAATTAATCTAAGAGTTCTGGGTCTATTTATCGAAAAGTTTCTAACCAACTTCGATAAAGAGACATTAGATCCAATTTGTAAACTATCATGATGTGCATAGGTATCAGATAACATAGATCTATAACCCTTTATAGTAACAGGCTGCAGTTTGATTTCGTCAAACAAGTATACTAGAAAGTTTGCAATGTCTGGTACAGAGGGATCGAATATATCTACAGAATGATCCCTACACCAACGACGAAAAACCTTCCACTTAGCCGCATAGTTTAGCGAAGAGGAGGTCCTCCTACAGTTAGAAATCGCGTCCACTGCTCGTCCTGTAAAGTGCTTGCCATGCAAGAAGGACCGCACAACGGAAAAACGTGAAGGTTGAGACCTTGCGGGTTGTGATGGAGTTGGCGCGATTTCCCCTGCGAAAGAAGATCCTCCCGTGGAGAAAGCTTCCGCGGTAGGTCCCACAACAGACACCTGAGTAGATTTATCCACGGTCTCTGTGGCGACAGAGATGCTACCAACAGAATCTTGCATTGAGATTGTTTTATCTTTAGCAATACTTGTTGAATTAACGGCGCTGGAGGATACGCATATCCTATCATTCCGTCCCAAGGGATCGACAGAGCGTCTACTGCAAAAGCTCTTGGATCCGGACACGGAGACACATACGTCTGCAACTGATTGTTGAGATGTGTCGCAAATAAGTCTATCATTGGCCGTTCCCATTGGTAGCAAATCTGATTGAATACTTGTTTGTTGAGAGTCCACTCCGACGGCAACAAGCGACCCTTTCGTGAAAGGGAGTCTGCTAGCACATTCAGACGACCCGGTATGTGACGGACCGAAAGAAGAACGTGATGTTCTAACGCAAACAGAAGGATTCTTTCCGTTGGATTGAACAACGGAACTGAATGAGTGCCTCCCTGATTCCGTATATATGCCACTACTGTCGTATTGTCGGATAGGATTTGGACATGAGCATCGTGAATAATGTCCATCCAGTGACGTAACGCAAGCCAAATTGACATCATTTCCTTGATGTTTATGTGCTTGCACAGGAATTGCGGATCCCAAAGACCCTGGCATCTCGAATCCGTTGGGATTAATGATGCACCCCCAACCTGTTTGACTGGCATCCGCCATAACGGTAAAACTCGGATCCGGCAACTGCATCGGAACTCCTTGAGTTAACCACTGAATGTTTGCCCAAGTCTGTATCTCTTGTTTCACTTGATCTGACAAGAGAACGTCTACATCGAGCGAATGAATTTTCACACTCCAATTCTGAGTCAGGAAAATTTGAAGAGGAGGTGTGCGTAACCGCCCCATCGGAATGAGATCTGCGGCGGCTCCGCACAGACCTATCAGTCTCATAAATTCTCTCGCCGTGACTTTGTCTGCATGCAGACAATAGCGAGCGTAACAACTGACTAATTTCGCTCTGGTTAACGGCAGACGAACGAGATTGTTGTGCGTCTCGAAGCTCATTCCCAGATGAGTGAATGACTTGGACGGCACCAGATCCGACTTCTCCTCGTTTACTATAAAACCGAGACGTCGGAGCAATAGAAGAAGATTCTGAACATCGTTCTGAAGCGTTAACTCGTTGCCGTACCTCTGAAGAATGTCGTCCAGGTAGGCCGACGTTACCGCAGACGAATGAGCTCGGAAGTAGATCATTACCGAGTTCATTACCCGAGTGAAAGCCCAGGGTGCTAGATTCAATCCGAAGCACATCGCCCGGAATTGATACACCACTCCTAGGACTGCGAAGCGTAGATACTTTCGGAATGTCGGATGTACCATGACGTGAAAGTACGCATCTTTGAGATCTATCACCCGAATACTCGCTCTGACCGATCGAATCGTCTCCATATAAAACTTCGGAGTGACGATCAGCTTGTTTATCCAGCTCAAATCTATGACTGGACGGAACGAGCCGTCTGGTTTCAGAAACAGATGGCTGTAGAATCCCGGAGATTCCTGGTTTTCTACGACCTCTACCGCGTTCTTCATTAAAAGAGACTGCACCTCTGATAACAGAGCGTCTCTTTTCTGTGGATTTGACGGAAGATGAGTCCACTTTGGACTTCGAGTTAATGGAGGCTTTCGTTTGAAGGATATCTTTAGACCTTCCGAAGTCACTCCTCTCACCCAAGGGTCGTCCGTAATCGACGCCCACTCTTGTGAAAAGCTCGACAACCTTCCGCCAACCGGAACGCGATAGAGGTTTAAGCCATCACCTCCTGGACCTGCGAGGCCTGCGGTAGGAGAAACCACGTCTTCCACGACCCGCACCTCGCCTCGTCGACCTCGGGGCGTCCGACCGATTGTCCCGGCCTGAAGGACGTCCCGAACGAGAGTCGCTATCCTGACGGTCTCTCGAATAAGACCAAGAGGACACACCGGAACCTCTATAGGAACCTCTCTTGGGCGCATTAGACCCAGAAGTGCCTGTCTTATTCGTGTCTGCTGTATCCGACTTCTTAGGAGCAGATCTGAACAACAGAGAATCATTAGCTTTCTTTTTAATTTTATCATAAATAGCGGAAAGCTTGCCGTCAAAGAGAAGTTCTCCTGAGACCGAAGCGACTCTAAGAGAGTTCTTCACCTTAGAATCCACTAGTGTGGATGTAGCTAGGGCTGCGTCACGTCTAACCAACTCCAGATTTGCCACTGAAAGGGCGGAGTTACACGTGGAATAAGCTACTGCCCTTGAAAGAAGTCTTAAAGAGGATTGTATATCCTGAAACTCTTTCCCCTGAAGGCGCAGTGATAACGCCTTAGTAAGGTGATCTGCGTAAGATAAGGCATCTAAATTGGCTCTGTTAGACGCAATAGCTGTTTCCAACACCGCGGTTGGAATAGAAGCTGACGACGGTAATGATAGCTCTAAGTCTTCCGCCTCGTCGTCCATACGCAGAGGAACTCTCGGTATACCCTGTCCTGCCATATCGAATTTATTCCTTGCATTAATGAAAGGCAGGTTGAGAGTATTAGCGGACAAGAAACCTGCTTTCCCCGTCCTGGAAGCAAGTTTAAATATAGCGTCGTTCAATAATTCAAATGTTCTTGCAACATTATTGGACTGCGACGGAAACTCGGGAGCGATGTCCCTGAACCGCTCAAAAAATTCCGAGTCCAATGACGCTATAATTCTTTTGTCCGGAAGCGCAGCAGTCTGGCCCGACTGAACAACTTGAGGGAGAAAGTGCCGGATGAAGTCCACGGCAGCTTTATGTTGTTCCGAAAGGGATAGCTCCAAGTCATCCGTATCCCTTTCACCATCCGGTCGGACCTCATGATGTTCCCGGTCGTCCGCCCCCGATGCTTCGGCGGAGCGTACCGACCCAGCGCCGTCGGATAATTCTCGATCCGACACCGTTTCTGTCGGCTGCTGGGATGCTGCGATAAGCTGTGCTATCTGCACAAGAATGTCCGGCGTCGAGACCTGCGGAGGCACAGTCTTTCGCTGCTTCGCCGAGGGCAGCTCCGCATCAGATGGCTCCCGCATACTTTTCCTATGCGAACGTCCAGAGTCCATCGGTTTCGAATCCCTGGCTGCCGGATGGTGTGACCTGGTCGCCGAAGAATCCTTCATCGGCGAAGCTGGTAATATATCGGCGGTCACGCAGCCAAGGTGCGGTCGTGTGCGCTGACGAGAAGAGGAAGCCTTAACAGTCTCTGCGGACTGCTTATACAACAGAGCGTCACGAGCGACGGACGTATGCTCCGCTAAAGACATATTTTGTACCACAACATCTGGTCCCAGATGTTGTTGTACGAGAGAGGGGCCTCTCTCGCTCGCGGCCCGGCTGGACCTGGACGAGCTAGGAACCGGACTCAAAGGCTTCTCCCGTTCTCGCTTACTATCCGCCGTCACTGGGTGTGCATCTATTATGTTTATAGTGCTCGCATCACCCAAAATTTCCTCTTGGACCGCATCGGACGAACCCGGCTGCCGAACCATTCGGTGAATGGACGCTACACCGGGCGAGCTAGCGGACGACATTTGTCTAATCTCCATGAGCACTTTTGCCGCTAGCTCTGAATTCATTTGTGACGACGGACGCACACTTGAAGAAGATAACATGGAAACATCACCCTGTTCTGGTTCCTCTGAAATAGAAACTGAGAGAGTAGAGTGACCTTGCGGAGAAAGAGCCGGAATCGCCTTTCTCCAGAAACAACATATCGTGACACACGTTTCCAATGTTTCTCATCCCAATGTTCACATATAGGACAGGGATTAATGCGAGAACACTGACTACAATTAATACAATGATCATGAAAGTCAGAGGAAGATTTCTTCCTATTACAATTTGAACAACGTCCCTTCATTGTGAAAGAACAACAATAAGTCCTAGTTACTCGCAAAAACCCCTGACACAAAGATACATAAAAACATGATCCATTAATAAATGAAAAAACAATTGCAAAACAAAATAATTTTGAAAAAATATTTTTTCAGCGAAGCCCAAGTTGCTGAAAAGTAACGTTGAGCCCCGATGGATCCGATGGCAAAGTGTGGTCAAAAATTTTAAATTTATATTAAATAATTAATGAGACACTTTCGGATAATATAAATGTATCTTATAGTGAGATAAACTACAGCAAAGGCAAACAGCCCCCCTCAAAAAAGGCTGTTGCCAATGAAAACAAACAGTGTAAAAACACCAGAAAACATGACTCCAGGCACTGAAAAAACTGGCCCGGAATCAGTCATCAATTACACTCTATCTGATGCAAAACAGAGACTCCCAGGGGAGAATCTGTAGAACATCAGATGGAAGATGCAGAACACAAACATTTTACACCCATGGGTGAAAACGTAACTATGGGGAAAATAACAGAAAACATTCTGTAACCAAGTAACTCTCCCAGGAAATTTTAGAAATGAAATTTCTCAAAAATATGCCAAAAGCATGGGAGAATTGCAAGGGGGGACTTTAGAAGGCTAGGGGAGAGGAAACACTGAATAAGCAGTGCAACAATTAGCAAGAATGACAACAAGAGGCCCATGCCTCGAAAATAGGCAACTTAACATAATTTCATCAAAAAATTTTAAGTATAGCCCTGATTATTTTTTGTCACTTCTTTTTCCTCTCCTCCTTCTATCCTCCTTAGAATCACATTTTCTCCAAAAATTACGTGTCTGGCATCCTTTAAACTGAGATTTACAAGCACAAAGATCAGTGAGATGTTGACTGATGAAGGGCCAAACAGAGAATGATAATTGGCGCCAATTTCGGGACGTCTGCATCACTGCGCATGCGCAGTAGAGGCATAGTATGGAGGTCCTTTAGGACATGATTTCTTTTTGTTTTGGATGCAAATTTTGGGGATTGGGGGGCAAAATTTGTGTTTGGCCCTGGTTTTGTTAGAGTTAGCACCAGCTAAGTCTGGGTCATTGGTACAGTATAAAAATATAAATTAGTGTTTAAAATCTTCAATGAAGATTTTCAACACAAATTTATTTTTAGAATTTTTATAACAGTCCATTTCAATTTGTTACAAAAACTTCATAAAAAAGAACAACTACAAAGTAATTACAAAAATCCATTCTTCGCCATTTCTGAATTTTGTGGTTGGTTATTCACTGACTTGAGAAAACCTGAAACCTGTTATGTGAGACCACCTGTCTTGAGAGACCACTTTTGTGTGGCCCAAAGGGCGGTCTCTCAAGACAGGTTCTACTGTACATTGTTGTGGGGAAGAAGATAGCAGGCAGAGAATTTTCTATTTGTTTATAAATATACAGAACTGCACTTACATTTGAATGGGTTAAAAATTATCCCACGAGATTGCTTTGGTCCAGGATATTACAAAAATTGAACTAAAAGCACTTTTCAACCGGATAATTGGTGAGTTTCCTTCATAGTCAACAAGACATCACTGTTAATTGCTGGGGTACCAATCCAAATTTGCTTTTAAATTTTTTACGTCTTTTAATTGGTCAAAACAAATGGACACCAATCAGTGTCATGGTCATGATGATCGAACTTCAAGTATTGGCAGAACTGTTGGGAATAACACAACAGAAGTTTTTAAATGGCTAATAAGTTTAGCACACTCCATCATTATATGACCAGTTGTGGAAAGTTTTTGTCAAGAAACAAGCAGTCAGAATGTTATTTTCATTTTGAAAATTTTTGACTTGAATCTGATTGTTTAAATATCCCGGCCATTCCCGGGTAAACAAATCTAAATGAGAAACTTGGAATTTCCAAGTGATCTCGGCTCTGGTGCATTCAACCAATGATTGACATGATTTATTTAGACGGTTTCCTTCTCTACTTACGTTGGAAACAAAATCAACTGTGTTTTGTATCTCCACATGTGCGATACCGGTACAACTTTATTTTTATCAGACAGGCAAAACAGTGGAAATCCCATGTTTTACATTAATAGATGTGTGATAAATAAAGGGATAGCTTAAAAAATACTAAACCATAAAATAATGTACCTAGGGCTGCACAATATTCTAAACTGTATATGGGTATTTGTATTAAAAACAAGAGGCCCAGGGGGCCTTAGGTGCTCACCAAATGTTCCATACTGTTAAGACACAAATTTTATCAAAAGCTATTCTTAAGGTTCTACAGAGTAAATCTATACTCTCTGTGGAGCTAAAACATTAACAGGACTGAATGGGACAATGCTGCTGATCAAATATCAAAAGATTCTGCATGATGGTTCTGAAGAAGATTTTGAAAGAATTTTCCTTGAAATGCACAAAGTAAACATTCACGCCCCCATAGTGAGCCCCAATATTGATCAAAAGACTCAATTTGAACAAACTTGAATCAGACCCATGCCAAGATGCTGCATACCAAGTATCGAAAGATTCTGCCCACTGGTTCTGGAGAAGAAGATTTTTTAATAATTTTTCTATAATTCATATTGTGCTATCAGAGTTATGCCCCATACAGAACCCCCAAGGGACGTGGCCATTTCATTTGACCAAACATGAATTGCCATATAGTAATGAACATCCACATGAAGTTTCGTGAAAATCGGACCAGTGGTTTCAGAGGAGAAGTCGTTTGAAAAATGTTCACGACGATGGACGACGACGACGGACGGCAAGTGTTAAGTTAAGCTCCCTTCGGTGAGCTAAAAAATACTGTGGTACACCGATATATCGAAAGACTGTTCAGATATCTGAACATACGTACCACAATCGGGACTTCGGCCAACACAGTGGAATGAATTAGCATGCCTTGATGATGCAGTTCAAATAACTCTTTACCCAACATAGATGATATAAAAATTTATTATTTTAAATATTATTTTATTGAATTCTTCCCAAAATTTCAACAAAATGATATCATGTGACCTCTCATTGTACAAGCTTGACTAGCTCATTCCAATGAGGGGTTAATATGCTAAACAGAAAGATTGGGAAGAAAAGGGCTAGGGATGTCATCAAGCAGTTCGTCTTCGAGTGTTGGGAGGAGAGAAGAAGCATGGGAATAGGGAGGCAGTTGGGAGTACAGGGGTAACCAAGGCCTTCTCATCCGAGAACCGCGACAAATCATCAGTGGCGGGCCAAAGTGTTATTATTATTATTATTATGATATGGTTCTGTTGAACTTTTTTTTTAAATATATTTTCAACTGCTGATTAAGCATATTACGTGGGAGGATGCGGCCAATTCGTTGGGTAAAAGGATAATATAATTCATTCGGAACTACAGTTAAAACTCAAGACATCTTGAAAATTAAATTGTGAGTAAATAAATAATGACGATGAACCAATATTTTGTTACTTACACCGGTAGTCAATCGATACTGGTTTGAATACTGTATCGATATACCGTGCAATCCTAAATGTACCCCATCTGATGGATTACTTCATTGAAAATTTTAGTTTCAATCAGTTGATCAATTTTTGTTAGAATTTATTAGAGCAAAACCTACAATAGATAACAACATTTTTGCAAAGTTTTTTTTCCGACAGTGCTCCCAGAAAATTTTCCAACATGGTAGTGAAAGAGTTAAAATTTTCTGACAGTGCTCCTAGAAAATATTCCTACATGGTAGGGCAACCTTAAAATTTTCTGGTAGTATTCCCATGCCATTGATCGTAACGAAATATACTTCTTTAAAACAATAATAAACAAAAACAGGTCAGAAACATTCGTTTATTATTATTATTTAAAAGAATTACTATCATTTATCGAAAGTAATCCTTTAAAATAATAATAGAGTAGAACCCTGTTAATTGAATAGCCACTTTGTTGATGAAAATTATTCAATTAACAGAAGTATTCAATTAACAGGGATTTGGCTATTTTGCTGTATTCTAGAGATAAACTGAGCATTTAATGTATTAAATGTTGTTTGACAGAGCTCATGGAGAACATTGCCATAAACAAGAATTTGAAACCAGAGGCTCTACAGAGCCTGTAATCGCTCACCTGGAACTACATATAAAAATGTGATTTCCCACAGGCTTTCCATGGTAACTATGAGCTGCAATTGTGGTCATGTTTGCAACATTACATTAACATTACATGAGGATTATTGGTAGAAGGTGTCCTCTTCAATCACGTGAAGTTTCAAAACATTTGAATCCATCAAACAGAATCATAGAATGTCTCTGTTGGCCATATTTCTCTGGTGGCCATATTTTCCAACCAACGGGAACAAAAAGAGGATCATTTATAGAGGGCCTCCTATAGACCATTCTTGCCAAGTTTTGGTTCACGTCAGCTCAGTAGTTCCAGAGAGAAGATGAAAATGTGATTTCCCATAGGTTTTCTCTTTTGTAACTGTAAACCACAATTGTGGCCATGTTTGCAATACGATCAACATTAAAATGAGGACTGTTGGTGGAGGGTGTCCTAGTTATCAACCATGCAAAGTTTCAAAACATTTGGCCCTGTGGTTTCAGGGGAGAAGAGTTTTCAAAATTGACCAATCAGAATCAAAGAATGCTTCTGGCAGCCACGTTTTTTCACCCAACAGGAATAAAATGAGTAACGGTTGTAGAGAACCTCTCATAGACAATGCCTGCCACGTCTGGTTCACATTGGCTCAGTACTTTTAGTGAAGATGATGAAAATGTGATTTCCTATAGGGTTTCTATAGTAACTATAAGCCACAATTGCAGCCATAATTGCAACCCGATGAAGATTAAAATGGGGATCGTTGCTAGAGGGGGTTACAGTCATCAGTCACTAAGTTTTCAAACCATTTGGCCTTGTAGTTTCAAAGAAGATTTTCTTGAAAATGCACACATTTATGAATTCTGTTTCAACAAAAAAAAATCAGTAAAAGAAAGTTAAATATTTTGAAAATTACAATTTTTTCAGACAGTATTTTCTTTCAAAATAACTTTGGATAGGTAAAGGGTTACAGGAAAACACATTTTACTCCAATTTTGTCAAATCTTAAAAGATATACAATAATTACTGTCATCTAAACTGACATGATGGCAAGAGAATATAAATAAAAACTTTCATGGTTTTCCAAACACCTGTCATCAATCAGTATTTTCTGATAAGTAACTTGAGAAGAATAATACATGTATCAACATACAGTTGCACTTGTTTACAGTACAAGTCAAAATAAGATGTGTAGGATAATCCTATAAACTATGTATCTTTCTCTTCCTACACTGATAAGACCAGAAGCTGACATCATTTTCTGGAAAGCTCTCACCGATAGCTTTCCAGAAAATGTCAGATTCTGATCTTGTCAGTGCAGGAGCAGCAGCTTACTAAGTTTATTGCAGTTATGCTACAGCTTATTTTGACTTGTACTGTATTTAGAATATTTTTGGATGTTTTCCCCAGTTCTCAGTGGAGAAAACTGGAACCAACCCTTACCAGATTTTCCAAAAAACAAGTATTTTGCTGACAGTACCGATCTTCCTGCAGACAAGAGAAGCATTGGGTTAAGCACTAGAATATAGCCTCTGGAGGCCACATATTTCCATCCTCTCATAACCCATTCCTGCGAAGTTTGGTTCATGTCGGCTCAGTAGTTCCAGAGAAGATGAAAATGTGATTTATATAGTAACTATAAGCCACAATTATAGCCATGTTTACAACCCGATCAACATTAAATGAGCATCGTTGGTAGAGGGGGTCCCAGTTATCATTTATGTGAAGTATCAAAAAAGTGGCCTGACAGTTTCAGAGAAGATTTTTTTGAAAATCCACCAACCAGAATCAAAGAATGCCTCTGGCGGCCATATTTTTCAACCCACAGGAACAAAAAGAGAATCGTTTGTAGAGAACCTCCCATAGGCCATTCCTGCCAGGTTTGGTTCATGTCAGCTCAGTAGTTCTGGAGAAGTAGATGAAAATGTGATTTCCCATAGGATTTCTATAGTAACTATTAGCCACAATTGAAGCCATGTTTGCAATCTGATCAACATTAAATGAGGATTGTTGGTAGAGGGGGTCCCAGTAATCAATCATGCAAAGTTTCAAAACATTTGGCCCTGTGGTTTCTGAGGAGAAGATTTTTCAAAATCCACCAATCAGAATCAAAGAATGCCTCTGGCGGCCATGTTTTCAAACCCATGGGATCAAAATGAGGATTGTAGAGGACCTACCATAGACTATCCCTGCCAGGTTTGGTTCATGTCAGCTCAGTAGTTCCAGAGAAGATGATGAAAATGTGATTTCTCATAGGGTTTCTACAGTAACTATAAGCCGCAATTGCAGAAGCCCAAATATTGACCCAGGCACTTGATTTGAACAAATTTGAATCTGACCCCTCTAGAGATGTTGTATACCAACTATGAAAGAATTTTGACTGAAGAAGATTTTAAAAGAAATTTTCTCATTTTGCACTAAGTTAAACTTTGGGCTCCAATAAAGAGCCCAAATATCAATCCAGGGATCCGATTTGAACAAACTTGAATCTGATCCCCAGAGATGTTGCAAACCAAATATAAAAAGAATTTGACCGGTGGATCTGAAGAAGATTTTTAAAGATTATTCCCCATATTGCACTAAGTTAATATTTGGCTCCCATAGGGAGCCCAAAAATTAACCCAGGGTCTCAATTTGAACAAACTTAAATCTGCCCCCCTAAAGATGTTGTATACCTAATATCAAAATAATCGGACTGTTGGATCTGAAGAAGAAGATTTTTTAAGCTTATTTCCCATATTGCCTCAAGTTATTTATTCAGGCTCCTGTATTGAGCTTAAATATAAACTGAGTGGTTTAATTTGAACACACTTGTATCTGACCCCCCCCCCCCCCCCCCCCCCCCACACACACACCCTATGGATGCAGTATGCTAATTAACAAAAGATTCTCATTAGTGGTTCTGAAGAAGAAGAAAAATTTCAATTTTTGCAAATATGCTGACTCCGCAATTTTTCAATGCCCCCCGCACAGAACAGCCTGACACAACCGATGGCTTTTTTTTTACAATTCCATTCTACTGGTACTAAGGATGCTTCATACCAATTAACAGCTCTCTGTTCCATGTGGTATGGGAAATATGGGCATTTTAATTTTTTTTTCTATTTTTAGCCCCTGGGGTTCCCACCAAGGCAGTAAAAAAATTTTTTTCAGGAATCAATCAATTACTTAGGATCCACTATGTGCAAATGTGGTTCAAATCGGCTCACCAGTCCTTGAAATATAAATATTGGGCAGAGGCCAAAATGGATATGCTCCCACATAGAGTCCAAATACTGACCTACCAACTTCCCTTGAATAAACTTTAATCTTCAACACAAGGGATGTTCAACTTCAAATATCAAGGCATTCTCTCTGGTGGTTCATGAGAAGGCAATTTTTAGACTTTCGGGGTATTAACTACAGCCCGCAGATGGCAGCTGCTTCATTTGAACAAAATAGAAAGGGTGTACTCCATTTCATGTGAGACCCCTCTCTCCTACCCCTCATTTAAATGAGCACACCAAGATCATTCCAATGAGGGGGTCACATCTTATGGTTTTGTTGCAATTTTTTTAAGAATTCGGGGAACAAACTTAAAATGACAAACTTTGATATCATGTGATTTCTGTAAAGGGTTAGAATCTGTCCGTGGGGAAATAGGCCAATTAATAAAATGCATGCACAAAAAAGTGAACAACACTCCATGAATTATAGACTGTAGCATTCCAAGACTTCCAACTATTCAAATATTACTTTCCAAGAATTGGTACGAAAACAACGTAATTCAAACTTCCCAGGTGAGTAATGCTTCCACTGTCTTTTTGCACATGCATTAATGGAGAATCATTCAATTGCCTTACCATTGCTCCATTGAGGTTGCATTTCATTCATTATACAAACTCAAAAATAAATTTGATAATTGCTGCGAAAAACTCATTCGATAAATCAGAAAAATATTTTTGGAATCTCCACTTCCTATGTATGAAAACATTTTCCCAGATGCCAGAACTCAAAAATAGCATGCTTCACTTCCAGGCCTGAAAATAAGCTGTCTGACATTTGCAGAATGAGGTCCTCAGAGGGTGAGGGTACCTCTTTCTGTTTAGTTTTGAGAACCTGATTCAGATTGAGGTTCACAGAGGGTAAATTTAGTGATGCTACCCTGCTATGCAGGGTAGCATCACTAAATTCACCCACTGGGGACCTCATATTACAGATGTCAGTCTGCTTATTTTCTGCCTTGTTCACTTCAAATGGTAGTGAGCAGCATACAGCATGCCTCCCATTTTCAAAATCGAAAGACTGCTTTCCATTTTGTAAAACTCTCCCTAGGGAGGCTCTCCGACTTTCAACGCGAGTTGGAAAACATCCCCAATGTGCACCTGCATCCAACATGCATCAGAGATCAATGACTGAAATGAGGTGCCCCCTCTCCTCCCCAAAACACAGAATACTGGATTTGCCCCTGTTACATGGAAATCGATACTGAGAATTATTCTTCTCCAGGCTCAATTCAACTGAAAAAATGGGAATAAAGTGTCGAAGAAAAGTAAATGGAAATACAAAAAAAACATTACAATGAGAAAAGGAACAATACATGGCTGGTGGATAACTAAGAAAATATCAGGTGACAAGAACATTCAGCAATTATGTACTTGGAACCTTCAATGAATCTGTGGGTGTTTCATACTTATCCACTTGCTCTTAGCTGCACAGTGTGGGTGATAAATTACTGTTTTCTGCAAGTTGAAAAAATAAATTACACCATTTCCGTCCATGTTTGGAATGACACCTGTCTATTCAGGGTAAAAGAGAAAACCTGCCCACCAATAATATGAGAACAAGGGTTGCTGGCTAAGCCACTTCTTGAAAGGTTTATATCATAAGATAAAATATTCAGATGGAATTTATTTGCTGTAACTCCACTCACTCTGTAGCTATTCTGTTTTTCATATTCATCATCAGATAGGTCAAGTGTTGTAACAGGATGAGATGGTCTGGGTGACCTGTGCTCTGTTACATGAGGAGATTTCCTGGAATAATAAGCACACAATAAAAGCAATAGTGTTGAAAACAAAAACAGACAACGAACATTAATTAATGACAAGACTGAAGGTCATCCGGCAGGCCTGGCATTCTGAAAAATACAGGAGGGAAAAAAGTTAAAAAATTTATAGTAATTTATATATTTTTTATACTTACCAATGACCCAGACTTAGCTGGTGCTAACTCTAAAAAATCCAGGGCCAAACACAAATTTTGCCCCCCAATCCCCAAAATTTGCATCTAAAACCAAAAGAAATCATGTCCTATAGGACCTCCATACTTTGCCCTTACTGCGCATGCGCAGTGTCAAGGATGTTCCGAAATTGGCGCCAATTATCATTCTTACTGGCAGTGCCTGGTCAGCGCTATGTACTCAGCGGGGAGGTAAGAGTTCCCAACTCCTGGGAGGGCCATCCCCGTCTGGGTCATTGGTAAGTATAAAAAATATATAAATTACTATAAATTTTTTAACATTTTTATACTGTACCAATGACCCAGACTTAGCTGAATAGTAAAAAGGCTGGAGGGCCTAGGACATAGAGGAAAATCCAATAAGCTCAACTATATAAAATAGAGGCAACCCCTCAAGGAGAAAAGGAGTATTAGGCTTTACATGTATCTTTCTTATTTTATGTTAAATTAGAAAGATACAATACCCTTCATAATTGAGCACAATAACATTCATGTTCTCTATTAACATCCAGTATAACCCTTTAAACTAATTATTTTTAAAGTAAGCCAATAAATAAAGTTAGTCCAGAGAATTGAGACTCTTTATATTCTTTAAAAGTGTCCGAGGATTGTATATTAACGCCCGTTTGACACTTGACATATACAAATGCTTCACACCAAGCTACACTTTAAAAATATGACATGAATGAATTTTAACATTAATATTACACTTTAAAACCATCCCGGAAACGACTCAGAAATACTGACTTCGGAGGAGGCATTCCCTTGCTTTTCACTATAAAGCAGGTGACCTAAGGGAACACCCTCCCCCCCCCCCCCTTCCCCTTGCCCTGGGTCAAATAGCCCAGAGCGAAGAGGGCAGCCGGACGGAGTCACTGCCGGAACAGAAAGCCTGCATAACTATAGTTGCAACTGTTTAGTGGACAACATTCTGAGCAACAGATAACGGACCTAAACAACGCAGGTCTCCAGAAATGGACTCAATATTTCTGAGATAAAAATTCGTGAATGTGGATGGCTGAGACCAATAAGCAGCCTTCATTAAATCTGTAATAGCAATACTATTAGCGTAAGCCCAAGAAGTAGCAAGAGCTCTTACTTCATGAGCGGAAATCTTAAGCACAGACTGCTGAGAAGAAGATAAACTCTCATAAGCAGTACGGATAGTTAATTGAATTAAATCTGTAATAGCAATACTATTAGCGTAAGCCCAAGAAGTAGCAAGAGCTCTTACTTCATGAGCCGAAATCTTAAGCACAGACTGTTGAGAAGAAGATAAACTCTCATAAGCAGTACGGATAGTTAATTGAATCCATCTAGCAATAGAATGGACCGAAATGTCCCTTCTATTAGGCATCAGAGACAGAAAGAAACGTTTTCGTCCCTTTCTGATAAACTGAGATCTCAGCTTATAGATACGTAACGCTCCAACAGGACAGAGTAAAGGCCTACGCCCGTCTGAAGACGGAAGAGCCTTAATAACAATAGGTTCCGGATATTTATTAGGAGCCTGATTCTTAGCTAAAAAACCCACATTAGTAGTGAAGGTGATAGTGTTCCCAACACTACGATAGTGAGAATCATCCACCGACAGTGCATGAAGCTCACTGACTCTTCTAGCAGAAGAGAAAGCTAAGAGAAAAGCTGTCTTACAAGACAAGAATTTGAAATCTACTGTCCCAAGAGGTTCAAATGGCTTTTCCTTCAGTTTAAGAAGAACCCAAGCTAAATTCCATTTAGGAATTAACCTAAGAGTTCTGGGTCTATTTATCGAGAAGTTTCTTACCAACTTAGATAAAGAGACATTAGATCCAATTTGTAAACTATCATGATGTGCATAGGTATCAGATAACATAGACCTATAACCCTTAATAGTAACAGGCTGCAGTTTGATTTCGTCAAACAAGTATACTAGAAAGTTTGCAATGTCTGGTACAGAGGGATCAAAAATATCCACAGAATGATCCCTACACCAACGACGAAAGACCTTCCACTTAGCAGCATAGTTTAGCGAAGAGGAGGTCCTCCTACAGTTAGAAATCGCGTCCACTGCGCGTCCTGTAAAGTGCTTGCCATGCAAGAAGGACCGCACAACGGAAAAACGTGAAGATTGAGACCTTGCGGGTTGTGATGGAGTTGACGCGATTTCCCCTGCGAAAGAAGATCCTCCCGTGGAGGAAGCTTTCGCGGGAGGTCCCACAACAGACACCTGAGTAGATTTATCCACGGTCTCTGTGGAGACAGAGATGCTACCAACAGAATCTTGCATTGAGATTGTTTTATCTTTAGCAATACTTGTTGAATTAACGGCGCTGGAGGATACGCATATCCTATCATTCCGTCCCAAGGGATCGACAGAGCGTCTACTGCAAATGCTCTTGGATCCGGACACGGAGACACATACGTCTGCAACTGATTGTTGAGATGTGTCGCAAATAAGTCTATCATTGGCTGTTCCCATTGGTAGCAAATCTGATTGAATACTTGTTTGTTGAGAGTCCACTCCGACGGCAACAAGCGACCCTTTCATGAAAGGGAGTCTGCTAGTACATTCAGACGACCCGGTATATGACGGACAGAAAGAAAAACCTGATGTTCTAGAGTAAACAGAAGGATTCTTTCCGTTAGATTGAATAACGGAACTGAATGAGTGCCTCCCTGATTCCGTATATCTGCCACTACTGTCGTATTGTCGGACAGGATTTGGACATGAGCATTGTGAATAATGTCCATCCAATGACGTAACGCAAGCCAAATTGACATCATTTCCTTGATGTTTATGTGCTTGCCCAGGAATTGCGGATCCCAAAGACCCTGGCATCTCAAATCCGTTGGGATCAATGAAGCACCCCAACCTGTTTGACTGGCATCCGTCATAATGGTAAAACTCGGATCCGGCAACTGCAGCGGAACTCCTTGAGTTAACCACTGAATGTTTGCCCAAGTCTGAATCTCTCGTTTCACTTGATCTGACAAGAGAACGTCTATGTCGAGCGAATGAATTTTCACACTCCAATTCTGAGTCAAGAAAATTTGGAGAGGACGCGTGCATAACCGCCCCATCGGAATGAGATCCGCAGCGGCTCCGCACAGACCTATCAGTCTCATAAATTCTCTCGCTGTGACTTTGTCTGTGTGCAGACAATAGCGAGCGTAACAACTGACTAATTTAGCTCTGGTTAACGGCAGATGAACGAGATTGTTGTGTGTCTCGAAGCTCATTCCCAGATGTGTGAATAACTTGGACGGCACCAGATCCAACTTCTCCTCGTTTACTATAAAACCGAGAAGTCGGAGCAATAGAAGTAGATTCTGAACATCGTTCTGAAGTGTTAACTCGTTGCCGTACCTCTGAAGAATGTCGCCCAGGTAGGCCGACATTACCGCAGATGAATGAGCTCGGAAATACATCATTACCGAGTTCATTACCTCAGTGAAAGCCCAGGGTGCTAGATTCAATCCGAAGCACATCGCCCGGAATTGATACACCACTCCTAGGACTGCGAAGCGTAGATACTTTCTGAATGTCGGATGTACCATGACGTGAAAGTACGCATCTTTGAGATCTATGCTTGTTGCATAATCGTTCACCCGAATACTCGCTCTGACCGATCGAATCGTCTCCATATAAAACTTCGGAGCGACGATCAGCTTGTTTATCCAGCTCAAATCTATGACTGGACGGAACGAGCCGTCTGGTTTCGGAACCAGAAACAGATGGCTGTAGAATCCCGGAGTCTCCTGGTTTTCTACGACCTCTACCGCGTTCTTCATTAAAAGAGACTGCACCTCTGATAATAGAGCGTCTCTTTTCTGCGGATTTGACTGAAGTTGAGTCCATTTTGGACTTCGAGTTAATGGAGGCTTTCGTTTGAAGGATATCTTTAGACCTTCCGAAATCACCCCTCTCACCCAAGGGTAGTCCGTAATCGACGCCCACTCTTGTGAAAAACTCGACAACCTTCCGCCAACCGGTACGCGATAGAGGTTTAAGCCATCACCTCCTGGACCTGCGAGGCCTGCGGGAGGAGAAACCACGTCCTCCACGACCCGCACCTCGTCCCGTCGACCTCGGGGCGTCCGACCAGTTGTCCCGGCCCGAAGGACGTCCCGAACGTGAGTCGCTACCTTGACGGTCTCTTGAATAAGACCAAGAGGACGCACCGGAACCTCTATAGGAACCTCTCTTGGGCGCATTAGACCCAGAAGTGCCTGTCTTACTCTTATCTGCCGTGTCCGACTTCTTAGAAGCAGATTTGAACAGCAGAGAATCCGAAGCTTTCTTTGTAATTTTATCATAAATTGCAGAAAGCTTGCCGTCAAAGAGAAGTTCTCCGGAGACCGAAGCGACTCTGAGAGAGTTCTTCACCTTAGTATCCACGAGTGAAGATGTAGCTAGGGCTGCGTCACGTCTAACCAACTCCAGGTTTGCCACTGAAAGGACGGAGTTACACGTGGAATAAGCTACTGCCCTTGAAAGAAGTCTTAAAGAGGATTGTATATCCTGAAATTCTTTCCCTTCAAGGCGCAGTGATAACGCCTTAGTAAGGTGATCTGCGTAAGATAAGGCATCTAAACTGGCTCTGTTAGACGAAATAGTTGTTTCCAACACCGCGGTTGGAATAGACGCCGACGACGTTAATGATAATTCTAAGTCTTCCGCCTCGTCGTCCATACGCAGAGGAACTCTCGGGATACCCTGTCTTGCCGTGTCGAATTTATTCCTTGCATTAATGAAAGGCAGGTTGAGAGTATTGGCGGACAAGAAACCTGCTTTCCCCGTTTTGGAAGCAAGTTTGAATATAGCATTGTTCAATAATTCAAATGTTCTTGCAACATTATTGGACTGAGACGGAAACTCGGGAGCGATGTCCCTGAACCGCTCAAAGAAATCAGAGTCCAATGACGCTATAATTCTCTTGTCCGGAACAGCAGCAGTCTGGCCCGACGGAACAACTTGAGGGAGAAAGTGCCGGATGAAGTCCACGGCAGCTTTATGTTGTTCCGAAAGGGATAGCTCCAAGTCATCCGTATCCCTTTCACCATCCGGTCAGACCTCATGATGCTCCCGGTCGTCCGCCCCCGATGCTTCGGCGGAGCGTACCGACCCAGTGCCGTCGGATAATTCCCGATCCGACACCGTTTTTGTCGGTTGCTGGGATGCTGCGATAAGTTGTGCTATCTGCACAAGTACGTCCGTCATCGAGGCCTGCGGAGATGCAGTCTTTTGCTGCTTCGCCGAGGGCAGCTCCGCATCTGATGACTACCGCATACTCTTCCTATGCGAACGTCCAGAGTCCATCGGCCTCGTGTCCCTGGCTACCGGATGGTGTGACCTGGTCGCCGAAGAATCCCTGATCGGCGAAGCTGGTAAAATATCGGCGGTCACGTAGCCAAGGTGCGGTCGTGTGCGCTGACGAGAGGAAGAAGCCTGAGCAGTCTCCGTGGACTGCCTATACAACGGAGCGTCCCGAGCGACGGACGTGTGCTCCGCTTGCGACACATTTTGTACCACAACATCTGGTCCCAGATGTTGTTGTACGAGAGAGAGGGGCCTCTCTCGCTCGCGGCCCGGCTGGACCTGGACGAGCTAGGAACCAGACTCAAAGGCTTCCTCCGATCTCGCCTACTATCCGCCGTCACTGGGTGTGCACGTTGAATGTTTATAGTGCTCGCGTCACCCAACATTTCCTCCTGGACCGCATCGGACGAACCCGGCTGCCGAACCATTCGGTGAATGGACGCTACACCGGGCGAGCTAGCGGACGACATTTGTTTAATCTCCATGAGCACTTTTGCCGCTAGCTCTGTATTCATTTGTGACGACGGAAGCGCACTTGCGGAAGATAACATGGAAACATCACCCTGTTCTTGTTCCTCTGAAATAGAAACTGAGAGAGTAGAGTGACCCTGCGGAGAAAGAGCCGGCATAGCCCTTTCTCCACTAACAACATATCGTGACACACGTTTCCAATGTTTGTCATCCCAATATTGACATATAGAACAGGGATTAGTGCGAGAACACTGACTACAATTAATGCAATGATCATGAAAGTCAAGAGGAAGATTTCTTCCTATTACAATTTGAACAATATCCTTTCATTGTGAAAAGTCAACAACAAGTCCTAGTTACTCGCACAAACCCCTGACACAAAGATACATAATAACATGATCCATTAATAATGAAAAAACAATTGCAAATCAAAATAATTTTTGAAAAGTTAAAAAATTTATAGTAATTTATATATTTTTTATACTTACCAATGACCCAGACTTAGCTGGCTGGTGCTAACTCTAACAAAACCAGGGCCAAACACAAATTTTGCCCCCCAATCCCCAAAATTTGCATCCAAAACCAAAAGAAATCATGTCCTATAGGACCTCCATACTTCGCCCCTACTGCGCATGCGCAGTGTCAAGGACGTCCCGAAATTGGCGCCAATTATCATTCTTACTGGCAGTGCCTGGTCAGCGCTATGTACTCAGCGGGGAGGTAAGAGTTTCCAACTCCTGGGAGGGCCATCCCCGTCTGGGTCATTGGTAAGTATAAAAAATATATAAATTACTATAAATTTTTTAACATTTTTATACTGTACCAATGTCCCAGACTTAGCTGAATAGTAAAAAGGCTGGAGGGCCTAGGACATAGAGGAAAATCCAATAAGCTCAACTATATAATAAAGAGGCAACCCCTTAAGGAGAAAAGGAGTATTAGGCTTTACATGTATCTTTCTTATTTAATATTAAATTAGAAAGATACAATACCCTTTATAATTGAGCACAATAACATTCATGTTCTCTATTAACATCCAGTATAACCCTTATACTAATTATTTTTAAAGTAAGCCAATAAATAAAGTAGTCCAGAGAATTGAGACTCTTTATAATCTTTTAAAAGTGTCCGAGTATTGTATATTAAAGCCCGTTTGAAACTTGACATATACAAATGCTTCACACCGAGCTACACTTTAAAAATATGACATCAATGAATTTTAACATTAATATTACACTTTAAAACCATCCCGGAAGTGACTCAGAAATACTGACTTCGGAGGAGGCATTCCCTTGCTTTTCACTATAAAGCAGGTGACCTAAGGGAACACCCTCCCCCCCCCCCCTTCCCCTTGCCCTGGGTCAAATAGCCCAGAGCAAAGAGGGCAGCCGGACGGAGTCACTGCCGGAACAGAAAGCCTGCATAACTATAGTTGCAACTGTTTAGTGGACGACATTCTGAGCAACAGATAATGGACCTAAACAATGCAGGTCTCCAGAAATGGACTCAATATTTCTGAGATAAAAATTCGTGAATGTGGATGGCTGAGACCAATAAGCAGCCTTCATTAAATCTGTAATAGCAATACTATTAGCATAAGCCCAAGAAGTAGCAAGAGCTCTTACTTCATGAGCGGAAATCTTAAGCACAGACTGCTGAGAAGAAGATAAACTCTCATAAGCAGTACGGATAGTTAATTGAATCCATCTAGCAATAGAATGGACCGAAATGTCCCTTCTATTAGGCATCAAAGACAGAAAGAAACGTTTCCATCCCTTTCTGATAAACTGAGATCTCTGTTTATAGATACGTAACGCTCTAACAGGACAGAGTAAAGGCCTACGCCCGTCTGAAGATGGAAGAGCCTTAATAACAATAGGTTCCGGATATTTATTAGGAGCCTGATTCTTAGCTAAAAAACCCACATTAGTATTGAAGGTGATAGTGTTCCCGACACTACGATAGTGAGAATCATCCACCGACAGTGCATGAAGCTCACTGACTCTTCTAGCAGAAGAGAAAGCTCAGAGAAAAGCTGTCTTATAAGATAAGAATTTGAAATCTACTGTCCCAAGAGGTTCAAATGGCTTTTCCTTCAATTTAAGAAGAACCCAAGCTAAATTTCATTTAGGAATTAATCTAAGAGTTCTGGGTCTATTTATCGAGAAGTTTCTAACCAACTTAGATAAAGAGACATTAGATCCAATTTGTAAACTATCATGATGTGCATAGGTATCAGATAACATAGACCTATAACCCTTAATAGTAACAGGCTGCAGTTTGATTTCGTCAAACAAGTATACTAGAAAGTTTGCAATGTCTGGTATAGAGGGATCGAAAATATCTACAGAATGATCCCTACACCAACGACGAAAAACCTTCCACTTAGCCGCATAGTTTAGCGAAGAGGAGGTCCTCCTACAGTTAGAAATCGCGTCCACTGCTCGTCCTGTAAAGTGCTTGCCATGCAAGAAGGACCGCACAACGGAAAAACGTGAAGGTTGAGACCTTGCGGGTTGTGATGGAGTTGACGCGATTTCCCCTGCGAAAGAAGATCCTCCCGTGGAGGAAGCTTTCACGGTAGGTCCCACAACAGACACCTGAGTAGATTTATCCACGGTCTCTGTGGAGACAGAGATGCTACCAACAGAATCTTGCACTGAGATTGTTTTATCTTTAGCAATACTTGCTGAATTAACGGCGCTGGAGGATACGCATATCCTATCATTCCGTCCCAAGGGATCGACAGAGCGTCTACTGCAAATGCTCCTGGATCCGGACACGGAGACACATACGTCTGCAACTGATTGTTGAGATGTGTCGCAAATAAGTCTATCATTGGCTGTTCCCATTGGTAGCAAATCTGATTGAATACTTGTTTGTTGAGAGTCCACTCCGACGGCAACAAGCAACCCTTTCGTGAAAGGGAGTCTGCTAGCACATTCAGACGACCCGGTATGTGACGGACCAAAAGAAGAACCTGATGTTCTAGCGCAAACAGAAGGATTCATTCCGTTAGATTGAACAACGGAACTGAATGAGTGCCTCCCTGATTCCGTATATACGCCACTACTGTCGTATTGTCGGATAGGATTTGGACATGAGCATTGTGAATAATGTCCATCCAATGACGTAACGCAAGCCAAATTCACATCATTTCCTTGATGTTTATGTGCTTGCCCAGGAATTGCGGATCCTAAAGACTCTGGCATCTCGAATCCGTTGGGATCAATGATGCACCCCAACCTGTTTGACTGGCATCCGTCATAATGGTAAAACTCGGATCCGGCAACTGCAGCGGAACTCCCTGAGTTAACCACTGAATGTTTGCCCAAGTCTGAATCTCTTGTTTCACTTGATCTGACAAGAGAACGTCTACGTCGAGCGAATGAATTTTCACACTCCAATTCTGTGTCAATAAAATTTGGAGAGGACGCGTGCGTAACCGCCCCATCGGAATGAGATCCGCAGCGGCTCCGCACAGACCTATCAGTCTCATAAATTCTCTCGCTGTGACTTTGTCTGTGTGCAGACAATAGCGAGCGTAACAACTGACTAATTTCGCTCTGGTTAACGGCAGACGAACGAGATTGTTGTGCGTCTCGAAGCTCATTCCCAGATGTGTGAATGACTTGGACGGCACCAGATACGACTTCTCCTCGTTTACTATAAAACCGAGACGTCGGAGCAATAGAAGTAGATTCTGAACATCGTTCTGAAGCGTTAACTCGTTGCCGTACCTCTGAAGAATGTCGTCCAGGTAGGCCGACGTTACGGCAGACGAATGAGCTCGGAAATAGATCATTACTGAGTTCATTACCCGAGTGAAAGCCCAGGGTGCTAGATTCAGTCCGAAGCACATCGCCCGGAATTGATACACCACTCCTAGGACTGCGAAGCGTAGATACTTTCTGAATGTCGGATGTACCATGACGTGAAAGTATGCATCTTTGAGATCTATGCTTGTTGCATAATCGTTCACCCGAATACTCGCTCTGACCGACCGAATCGTCTCCATATAAAACTTCGGAGCGACGATCAGCTTGTTTATCCAGCTCAAATCTATGACTGGACGGAACGAGCCGTCTGGTTTCGGAACCAGAAACAGATGGCTGTAGAATCCCGGAGTCTCCTGGTTTTCTACGACCTCTACCGCATTCTTCATTAAAAGAGACTGCACCTCTGATAATAGAGCGTCTCTTTTCTGCGGATTTGACGGAAGTTGAGTCCACTTTGGACTTCGAGTTAATGGAGGCTTTCGTTTGAAGGATATCTTTAGACCTTCCGAAGTCACTCCTCTCACCCAAGGGTAGTCCGTAATCGACGCCCATTCTTGTGAAAAGCTCGACAACCTTCCGCCAACCGGTACGCGATAGAGGTTTAAGCCATCACCTCCTGGACCTGCGAGGCCTGCGGTAGGAGAAACCACGTCCTCCACGACCCGCACCTCGTCCCGTCGACCTCGGGGCGTCCGACCGGTTGTCCCGGCCGAACGTGAGTCGCTACCTTGACGGTCTCTTGAATAAGACCAAGAGGACGCACCGGAACCTCTATAGGAACCTCTCTTGGGCGCATAAGACCCAGAAGTGCCTGTCTTATTCTTGTCTGCCGTATCCGACTTCTTAGAAGCAGATTTGAACAACAGAGAATCCGAAGCTTTCTTTGTAATTTTATCATAAATAGCAGAAAGCTTGCCGTCAAAGAGAAGTTGTCCGGAGACCGAAGCGACTCTGAGAGAGTTCTTCACCTTAGTATCCACGAGTGTGGATGTAGCTAGGGCTGCGTCACGTCTAACCAACTCCAGGTTTGCCACTGAAAGGGCGGAGTTACACGTGGAATAAGCTACTGCCCTTGAAAGAAGTCTTAAAGAGGATTGTATATCCTGAAATTCTTTCCCTTGAAGGCGCAGTGATAACGCCTTAGTAAGGTGATCTGCGTAAGATAAGGCATCTAAATTGGCTCTGTTAGACGAAATAGCTGTTTCCAACACCGCGGTTGGAATAGAAGCCGACGACGGTAATGATAGATCTAAGTCTTCCACCTCGTCGTCCATACGCAGAGGAACTCTCGGAATACCCTGTGCTGCCGTGTCGAATTTATTCCTTGCATTAATGAAAGGCAGGTTGAGAGTATTGGCGGACAAGAAACCTGCTTTCCCCGTTTTGGAAGCAAGTTTAAATATAGGGCGTTCAATAATTCAAATGTTCTTGCAATATTATTGGACTGCGACGGAAACTCGGGAGCGATGTCCCTGAACCGCTCAAAAAATTCAGAGTCCCATGACGCTATAATCCTCTTGTCCGGAACCGCAGCAGTCTGGCCCGACGGAACAACTTGAGGGAGAAAGTGCCGGATGAAGTCCACGGCAGCTTTATGTTGTTCCGAAAGGGATAGCTCCAAATCATCCGTATCCCTTTCACCATCCGGTCGGACCTCATGATGCTCCCGGTCGTCCGCCCCCGATGCTTCGGCGGAGCGTACCGACCCAGCACCGTCGGATAATTCCCGATCCGACACCGTTTCTGTCGGCTGCTGGGATGCTGCGATAAGTTGTGCTATCTGCACAAGTACGTCCGGCATCGAGACCTGCGGAGGCACAGTCTTTCGCTGCTTCGCCGATGGCAGCTCCGCATCTGATGGCTCCCGCATACTTTTTCTATGCGAACGTCCGGAGTCCATCGGCCTCGTGTCCCTGGCTGCCGGATGGTGTGACCTGGTCGCCGGAGAATCCCTGATCGGCGAAGCTGGTAAGATATCGGTGGTCACGCAGCCAAGGTGCAGTCGTGTGCGCTGTCGAGAAGAAGAAGCCTGAGCAGTCTGCGCGGACTGCCTATACAACGGAGCGTCCCGAGCGACGGACGTATGCTCCGCTTGCGACACATTTTGTACCACAACATCTGGTCCCAGATGTTGTTGTACGAGAGAGAGGGGCCTCTCTCGCTCGCGGCCCAGCTGGACCTGGACGAGCTGGGAACCGGACTCAAAGGCTTCCTCCGATCTCGCCTACTATCCGCCGTCACTGGGTGTGCACATTGAATGTTTATAGTGCTTGCATCACCCAACATTTCCTCCTGGACCGCATCGGATGAACCCGGCTGCCGAACCATTCGGTGAATGGACGCTACACCGGGCGAGCTAGCGGACGACATTTGTTTAATCTCCATGAGCACTTTTGCTTCTAGCTCTGTATTCATTTGTGACGACGGAAGCACACTTGCAGAAGATAACATGGAAACATCACCCTGTTCTTGTTCCTCTGAAATAGAAACTGAGAGAGTAGAGTGACCTTGCGGAGAAAGAGCCGGCATAGCCCTTTCTCCAGTAACAACATACCGTGACACACGTTTCCAATGTTTGTCATCCCAATATTGACATATAGAGCAGGGATTAGTGCGAGAACACTGACTACAATTAATACAATGATCATGAAAGTCAGAGGAAGATTTCTTCCTATTACAATTTGAGCAATATCCTTTCATTGTGAAAAGTCAACAACAAGTCCTAGTTACTCGCACAAACCCCTGACACAAAGATACATAATAACATGATCCATTAATAATGAAAAAACAATTGCAAATCAAAATAATTTTGAAAAAATATTTTTTCAGCGAAGCCCAAGTTTCTGAAAAGTAACGTTGAGCCCAGATGGATCCGATGGCTAAGTGTGATCAAAAATTTTAAATTTATATTAAACTAGAACTATCACTGAAGGTGATTAATACCCCCGCTTTGGGTTTTTAGAGGAATGCACTTCTGATCATGTAGGCGAAGGCCATAAGGAAATGTATACATAAAGATCATTTTTTGTTGTTGAAATTTGTATTTGCATGTGGCCTTCCACAGAACAGCACTGAATACTTAAAGAGCCCACACATATATGGTATACATTTGGAAAAACACATTTACAATGTGCAACATGTATTCAAAATCAGTTCATTAATGTAGGAGGAGTTGCACACACAAGAATCCCATTTGAAAACCCATAATAAATCCAAGTTAAAGGGAGATAACCTGGTTAAAATTGCCGCAGATCAAAAATTTGGGAATATGCGCATGTTCGCTTAGTTGTGATAATGTTTGAAAGGTTTCGTCAAAATTGATTGATAAATGTAGGAGGAGTTGCACGCACAAGAATTTCATGTAGAAACCCATAATAAATCTAAGTTAAAGGGAGATAACCTAGTTAAAATTGCCACAGCTCAAAAATTTTGGAATATGCGCATGTTTACTTAGTAGTGATGATGTCTGTAAACTTTCATCCAAATTGACTGATAAATGTAGGAGGAGTTGCGCACACAAGAATTTCATGCAGAAACCCATATTAAATCAAAGTTCAAGAGAGATAACCTGGTTAAAATTGTCGCAGATCAAAAAGTTTGGAATATGCACATGTTCACTTAGTAGAGATGATGTTTGAAAGGTTTCATCAAAATCGGTTCATTAATGTAGGAGGAGTTGCGCACACAAGAATTTGTTCAAACAGAAAGACATAATAAATCTAAGTCAAAGGGAGATAACCTGGTTAAAATTGTCGCAGATCAAAAATCTTGGAATATGCGCATGTTCACTTAGTAGTGATGATGTCTGAAAAGTTTTGTCCAAATTGATTGATAAATGTAGGAGGAGTTGCACGCACAAGAATTTCATGTAGAAACCCATAATAAATCTAAGTTAAAGGGAGATAACCTAGTTAAAATTGCCACAGCTCAAAAATTTTGGAATATGCGCATGTTCACTTAGTAGTGATGATGTCTGTAAACTTTCGTCCAAATTGATTGATAAATGTAGGAGGAGTTGCGCACACAAGAATTTCATGCAGAAACCCATATTAAATCAAAGTTCAAGAGAGATAACCTGGTTAAAATTGTCGCAGATCAAAAAGTTTGGAATATGCACATGTTCACTTAGTAGAGATGATGTTTGAAAGGTTTCATCAAAATCGGTTCATTAATGTAGGAGGAGTTGCGCACACAAGAATTTGTTCGAACGGAAAGACATAATAAATCTAAGTCAAAGGGAGATAACCTGGTTAAAATTGTCGCAGATCAAAAATCTTGGAATATGCGCATGTTCACTTAGTAGTGATGATGTCTGTAAACTTTCATCCAAATTGATTGATAAATGTAGGAGGAGTTGCGCACACAAGAATTTCATGTAGAAACCCATATTAAATCAAAGTTCAAGAGAGATAACCTGGTTAAAATTGTCGCAGATTAAAAAGTTTGGAATATGCACATGTTCACTTAGTAGAGATGATGTTCGAAAGGTTTCATCAAAATCGGTTCATTAATGTAGGAGGAGTTGCGCACACAAGAATTTGTTCGGATGGAAAGACACAATAAATCTAAGTCAAAGGGAGAAAACCTGGTTAAAATTGTCGCAGATCACAAATCTTGGAATATGCGCATGTTCACTTAGTAGTGATGATGTCTGAAAAGTTTTGTCCAAATTGATTGATAAATGTAGGAGGAGTTGCGCGCACAAGAATTTCATGTCCGGAAAGATGTACGGACGGACGTACGGACGGACGGATGGACGGACGGACGGACGCCTATACGTACGGACGTACGGACGGACGTACAGGGCGATTCCTATATAGCCCCCACTTCTTCGAAGCGGGGGTATAATAATTAATGCAACACTTACGGATAATAGAAATGTATCTTATAGTGAGATACACTACACCAAAGGCAAACAGCCCCCCTCAAAAAAGGCTGTTGCCAATGTAAACAAACAGTGTAAAACACCAGAAAACATGACTCCAGGCACTGAAAAAACTGGCCCGAAATCAGTCATCAAAATTACACTCTATCTGATGCAAGACAGAGACTCCCAGGGGAGAATCTGCAGAACATCAGATGGAAGGTGCAGAACACAACGTTTATATACACCCATGGGTGAAAACGTAACTATGGGGAAAATAACAGAAAACATTCTGTAACCAAGCAACTCTCCCAAGAGAATTTTAGAAATGAACTTTCTCAAAAATATGCCAAAAGCATGGGAGAATTGCAAGGGGGGACTTAGAAGGCCAGGGGAGAGGAAACACTGAATAAGCAGTGCAACTTTTTAGCAAGAATGACAACAAGAGGCCCATGCCTCGAAAATAGGCAACTTAACATAATTTCATAAAAAATTTTAAGTACAGCCCTGATTATTTTTTGTCACTCCTTTTTCCTCTCCTCCTTCTATATCCTCCTTAGAATCACCATTTCTCCAATAATTACGTGTCTGGCATCCTTTAAACTGAGATTTACAAGCACAAAGATCAGTGAGATGTTGACTGATGAAGGGCCAAACAGAGAATGATAATTGGCGCCAATTTCGGGACGTCCTTGACACTGCGCATGTGCAGTAGGGGCGAAGTATGGAGGTCCTATAGGACATGATTTCTTTTGGTTTTGGATGCAAATTTTGGGGATGGGGGGGCAAAATTTGTGTTTGGCCCTGGTTTTGTTAGAGTTAGCACCAGCCAGCCAAGTCTGGGTCATTGGTACAGTATAAAAATATATTTTTTCAGCGAAGCCCAAGTTTCTGAAAAGTAATGTTGAGCCCCAATGGATCCGATGGCTAAGTGTGGTCAAAAATTTTAAATTTATATTAAATAATTAATGCAACACTTACGGATAATAAAAATGTATCTTATAGTGATAAAAACTACTCCAAAGGCAAACAGCCCCCCTCAAAAGAAACTGTTGCCAATGTAAACAAACAGTGTAAAAACACCAGAAAACATGACTCCAGGCACTGACAAAACTGGCCCAAAATCAGTCATCAAAATTACACTCTATCTGATGCAAGACAGAGACTCCCAGGGGAGAATCTGCAGAACATCAGATGGAAGATGCAGAACACAACGTTTATACACCCATGGGTGAAAACGTAACTATGGGGAAAATAACAGAAAACATTCTGTAACCAAGCAACTCTCCCAAGAGAATTTAGAAATGATCTTTCTCAAAAATATGCCAAAAGCATGGGAGAATTGCAAGGGGGGACTTAGAAGACCAGGGGAGAGGAAACACTGAATAAGCAGTGCAACTTTTTAGCAAGAATGACAACAAGAGGCCCATGCCTCGAAAATAGGCAACTTAACATAATTTCATAAAAAATTTTAAGTACAGCCCTGATTATTTTTTGTCACTCCTTTTTCCTCGCCTCCTTCTATATCCTCCTTAGAATCACCATTTCTCCAATAATTACGTGCCTGGCATCCTTTAAACTGAGAGTTACAAGCACAAAGATCAGTGAGATGTTGACTGATGATGGGCCAAACAGAGAATGATAATTGGCGCCAATTTCGGAACGTCCTTGACACTGCGCATGCGCAGTAAGGGCAAAGTATGGAGGTCCTATAGGACATGATTTCTTTTGGTTTTAGATGCAAATTTTGGGGATTGGTGGGCAAAATTTGTGTTTGGCCCTGGATTTTTTAGAGTTAGCACCAGCTAAGTCTGGGTCATTGGTACAGTATAAAAATATCGCTCTCCTCAATCAGCTTAGGAGAGCAATTAGCTTTACACAGCATTTTAAGTATCCAGTTGAACGAACTCATTGAAACTGAAACCAACAGACTACATCAGTGATTTTGTTAACTTTACTAAGGTAAAGCGAAATCTCTTAGACATCTAGATGTCTCACTCAACAACCGAACACACACTTGACAAGACCTGTGTGTGTACCCCGACCTGTTGTCCAAGAAAGTCATATGACTACCACTACCGCCTTCAACCCCCCAAGGGGGTTGAAGGTGGCAATGGTAGGCGTATGACTTTCTTGGACAACAGGTCTGCTTGAATTTACAGTCACATCCTGGTGCAAGTGCTTCAAGTGACAGGATAGTAGTAATGGTAGTATATTATACAGTGAAACCTGTCTTGAGAGACCGCCTGTTTTGCCAAGCAAAAGCGGTCTCTCAAGACAGGTGGTCTCTCATAACAGGTTTGGGGATTTCTGTAAGTCACTGACAAATCCAAGGTATATTTGTTGTGGGGCTAATAAATAAAAAAAAAACAGAACAACTTTATGTATTCATCTTATAATTTATTATGTACATGTCAAATATTTTTAATTCATCTTATAATTTATTACATGTCAAATATTTTTTTAATGTTTTCATTCATTACATGCATTCATGAATAATGTATTTCAGTTACATGTACATGTTGTATAACCTTATTTCATGTGTAAATAAAATAAATAAAATACTCTTGTGTGAATAAAAAACCAATAGTTGCATCATTGTTGTTATTTTATCCTGCAACTTATTTGAACAGTGTACATTTCTGAAATTTGTTGGATACCCAAGTTCCCAACCAATGAATGATTGGTGGCTTCATGAGGAAGTGAAGCTAAGGAATTCAGGATATATTTCCCAATCATATTATTATGGGGTGGGGAACAAACATTACAGGAAATTCTCCAAGTCCCAGTCATTTGATGTGATAAAAAGCACAGGCCCTCGTAGTTTGATCAATATTCTTAAGTTAAATACAGATGCTACCAATATATCAGGAATTTTCTTGTGCTTATCCTGCAACTTATTTGTTCTGTAATTTGTTGGATACCCAACCGATGGACGATTAGTGGCTTCATGAGGAAGTGAAGGTAAGGAGTTCAGGACGCCCTAAATTACATTCCATATATTTCCCAATATTATTATTATGAGTGAGGGGGATGGGGAACAAAAAGTACAGGAAATTCTCTAAGTCCCAGTCATTTGATGCGATAAAAAGCAGAGGGCCTCGTATTTTGATCAATATTCTTAAGTTAAATACAGATGCTACCAAATTATTATTAACAGATTATCACATTTTCAATGTACAAATTGATAATATTTTGGTGGCACCTGTATTTAACTAACTTTGATCAAACTATGAGGCCTCTGATTAAATGATTGAGAAGAAATAGCAGAAGCAGTTCGCGCACAAATTATATCCACTGGTATTGTACAGTTCACACAACATATGTATAAATAGACTTTTAAATAAAGTAGAGCAAACAAACCTCCGAAAATTATAGCCATTACATGTATTATATATTTCACGTGCAGAAGTTGTTGTTGACATTGACGAGTGACGTCATACGTGTAGTGCATGTACAACAAACAGTTCATTGATGAATATGGAAAAAATGGAACAATTGATAATTTGTGTTGGACATACATAACACTTCTAAAACAAGCAAATTTACTTAACAGTCTAAAGATATACATGTATACACCAACATTCTCAATTACCTTTCGAAGTAGGGGCGTTTTGGGTTTGAGATTAAATGACATTTTCTGTCATTGAAAACCAATTGTGTTACCTCCCTTTGAACGTTGCACATTCGTTGAATGCAATGAATCGATGGTGCCTTTTTTGAATGCACTGAATGTATTTGTTTGCGTTCATAGCAGAATTTAACATGGAATAACACATTCACCAATAAAAAGGCATACAAAACACAAGCAGTGATTCAAGAAATGTAATGACGATAAAAGAGGCCAGTCTCATCAGCATTACTATAAATTGTTCTTCTCGCCTTTAAGTATTTACGTTCCGCTCCATCTCCTGATTCCCAGTTTTGTTTGATCGAATCTTTTTCCTTTATTATATTCTGGATTTGAGTCTTGCCCACCGACAACTCTTGAGCAATTTTCCTGGCACTACTCCCATGTTCAAAACGTTCAATTACTTGAACACGTTCTTCAAGCGTTAATATTTTTCGCTTTTTACTTGGATGTTCGTACGTACTCATGATTAGGGTTGTTATGTTGCTGATGATGATGAATGAAAGGTTATGTTGCTGAATGCATTTGGATCATCTTATATGCTATTTTCGTTGTTGTTACAAAAAAAACACCGGAACAACTTTGTTTTATTATTTATATTCGTAAGAAAAGATAAAATAGGGCAAAAGAAGAAGCCGACCGCTGTGGATCTGATTAAGCCTCATTGTAAAGCTGACACTCAACTGTCAAAACATACGCTGTGTTCATGAAACAATGGGTTAGAAAAGTAAAAATTATTTATTGTAATGAAAACAAATCATGGATTCAAAAACTAATAATGAACAAAGGACAAAGAAGTGTTACATGACAGCTTGGGACTTTTTATTTTAGTGCACATCGAGTACATGTAATTACTTCGTGCTCCTCCTCAAACATTTTTGCAGAATAACAATGCAAGCTTCACCTGCTTCTGAACTGTAAATAAAAACACGTGGGCATGTTTCAGTCACGTGTATAAACAAATTATAATTTAATTGGACCGCCCTGATGTGTTCAAGACATCCCCCATTGTTATTAAAAAATGACTCTTCACATGTGTTATTTCCAAATAGTTTCTAAAAATGAGGTTGCTTTATGGATATTTAAAAAACACAAGGTATGGATTCGTCCTAATTTGTGAACAGCAATTTTACCAAAGTCATTTATACACATAATATATATATATTTATTCTAAATTATTTATATTTTCAAGTGCTATGTGACAAGCGCCTCTTTTTGACAAAAATCGAAATTGAAATAAATCTTGTGGCACGTTAGTTTACGAGTAAAACCCAGTCCGTATATGGTCCCAGTGGTCGCTGATGACAGGTGAAAAATTCGATTTTTGCCACCATTTTGTGGTCGCTGGTCGCGTTAGACAGGTGGTCGTTCACGACAGGTCAGTTACAATGCAAAACCAATCGGTACATGGCCGTGGCGGTCGTTCAAGACAGGTGGTCGCTCACGGCAGTGGTCTCTCAAGACAGGTTTCACTGTAGTGTCAATATTCCTTGAATAATTACCCCTCAAACTGTGATGTCAGTTGTTGAACTTGAAACTGACAGAAAAAAAATATTGCTGTGACCCATTTTGCTTCAAATGATTGCAACTGTGTTTGGGTATGGTTGCAGCCATTACCTTTTACCACTAAACTACTTTCAAAATGAAATTACGTGATGTTATGTGACTTCGAAGTTAAATTACATTTTTGCTTTACAACAAAAATCACGGTTGGCCAAAATAGGACATTTTCATCTAGACATCATACTGAGTCAACCTACAAATTTGCAATAAAATCCCTTCATAAATGCAAGCTGTAGACTATGCTACAGGAATCTAAGTAACGTGTCAGTGCAGCCATCACTGTTGACTGAACCTGACCAAAATGGGATGTTCTCATCTAGATATTATACAGAGTCATCCTACAAAGTTACAATAAAATCCCTTCATAAATACTACCTGTAGACTGTGCTAAAGGTTTTCGGGTTTCAGAACTGCACAGCCATCATGGCTGACCTATCATGACCAAAAGGGGACGTTCTCATCTAGACCTTATACAGAGTCATCCTACCAAGTTACAATGAAATCCCTTCATAAATACGACCTGTAGACTGTGCTAAAAGTTTTCTGGCTCGCGTGCCCATAACATAAAGCTTTTCGGGTTTCAGGCTTGCATAGCCATCACAGTTGACCAATCGTGATCAAAAGGGGACATTCTCATCTAGATGTGACCTCGAACCTGCATATCGGACAAAAACTACGGGGTGTACCCTGTGCTAAAGAAAATGTGAACAGACTTCCACACGTGTGATGGCAATAGCTTATTTTGACTTTGTCAAGTTAAGCTAAAAATCATAATCAGCAAAACTTTCATTGATGAAGCCTGGGTAGTACTTGATGCTTCATTAATTAAATTTTTGATGATTATTCATATAATTTGTTTTTGGAATATAATATTATTGCATTCGTGGATATATTGCTCACCTATGGAAAGTGACCAGTCTGTGGCGATCGTAGAACCGGGAATAGTTTAATGTATTTAAGTGTCTTTTGTGGGGGTGTTTTGGATAATATAATATATAGATTCTTCAACCGTCCCAGTTGATACTGAAGTTTACAAAACTTGTCCCGTAAATTAGGTCTGAACCTTGCCTTAACCTGTTCCAACCAACTTAGATAAAGAGACATTAGATCCAATTTGTAAACTATCATGATGTGCATAGGTATCAGATAACATAGACCTATAACCCTTAATAGTAACAGGCTGCAGTTTGATTTCGTCAAACAAGTATACTAGAAAGTTTGCAATGTCTGGTATAGAGGGATTGAAAATATCTACAGAATGATCCCTACACCAACGACGAAAAACCTTCCACTTAGCCGCATAGTTTAGCAAAGAGGAGGTCCTCCTACAGTTAGAAATCGCGTCCACTGCTCGTCCTGTAAAGTGCTTGCCATGCAAGAAGGACCGCACAACGGAAAAACGTGAAGGTTGAGACCTTGCGGGTTGTGATGGAGTTGATGCGATTTCCCCTGCGAAAGAAGATCCTCCCGTGAAGGAAGCTTTCGCGGTAGGTCCCACAACAGACACCTGAGTAGATTTATCCACAGTCTCTGTGGAGACAGAGATGCTACCAACAGAATCTTGCATTGAGATTGTTTTATCTTTAGCAATACTTGCTGAATTAACGGCGCTGGAGGATACGCATATCCTATCATTCCGTCCCAAGAGATCGACAGAGCGTCTACTGCAAATGCTCTTGGATCCGGACACGGAGACACATACGTCTGCAACTGATTGTTGAGATGTGTCGCAAATAAATCTATCATTGGCCGTTCCCATTGGTAGCAAATCTGATTGAATACTTGTTTGTTGAGAGTCCACTCCGACGGCAACAAGCGACCCTTTCGTGAAAGGGAGTCTGCTAGCACATTCAGACGACCCGGTATGTGACGGACCGAAAGAAGAACCTGATGTTCTAGCGCAAACAGAAGGATTCTTTCCGTTAGATTCAACAACGGAACTGAATGAGTGCCTCCCTGATTCCGTAGATACGCCACTACTGTCGTATTGTCGGATAGGATTTGGACATGAGCATTGTGAATAATGTCCATCCAATGACGTAACGCAAGCCAAATTGACTTCATTTCCTTGATGTTTATGTGCTTGCCCAGGAATTGCGGATCCCAAAGACCCTGGCATCTTGAATCCGTTCGGATCAATGATGCACCCCAACCTGTTTGACTGGCATCCGTCATAATGGTAAAACTCGGATCCGGCAACTGCAGCGGAACTCCCTGAGTTAACCACTGAATGTTTGCCCAAGTCTGAATCTCTTGTTTCACTTGATCTGACAAGAGAACGTCTATGTCGAGCGAATGAATTTTCACACTCCAATTCTGAGTCAAGAAAATTTGGAGAGGACGCGTGCGTAACCGCCCCATCGGAATGAGATCCGCAGCTGCTCCGCACAGACCTATCAGTCTCATAAATTCTCTCGCTGTGACTTTGTCTGCGTGCAGACAATAGCGAGCGTAACAACTGACTAATTTCGCTCTGGTTAACGGCAGATGAACGAGATTGTTGTGCGTCTCGAAGCTCATTCCCAGATGTGTGAATGACTTGGACGGCACCAGATCCGACTTCTCCTCATTTACTATAAAACCGAGACGTCGGAGCAATAGAAGTAGATTCTGAACATCGTTCTGAAGCGTTAACTCGTTGCCGTACCTCTGAAGAATGTCGTCCAGGTAGGCCGACGTTACCGCAGACGAATGAGCTCGGAAATAGATCATTACCGAGTTCATTACCCGAGTGAAAGCCCAGGGTGCTAGATTCAATCCAAAGCACATCGCCCGGAATTGATGCACCACTCCTAGGACTGCGAAGCGTAGATACTTTCTGAATGTCGGATGTACCATGACGTGAAAGTACGCATCTTTGAGATCTATGCTTGTTGCATAATCGTTCACCCGAATACTCGCTCTGACCGACCGAATCGTCTCCATATAAAACTTCGGAGCGACGATCAGCTTGTTTATCCAGCTCAAATCTATGACTGGATGGAACGAGCCGACTGGTTTCGGAACCAGAAACAGATGGCTGTAGAATCCCGGAGTCTCCTGGTTTTCTACGACCTCTACCGCGTTCTTCATTAAAAGAGACTGCACCTCTGATAAAAGAGCGTCTCTTTTCTGCGGATTTGACGGAAGTTGAGTCCATTTTGGACTTCGAGTTAATGGAGGCTTTCGTTTGAAGGATATCTTTAGACCTTCCGAAGTCACTCCTCTCACCCAAGGGTCGTCCGTAATCGACGCCCATTCTTGTGAAAAGCTCGACAACCTTCCGCCAACCGGTACGCGATAGAGGTTTAAGCCATCACCTCCTGGACCTGCGAGGCCTGCGGTAGGAGAAACCACGTCCTCCACGACCCGCACCTCATCCCGTCGACCTCGGGGCGTCCGACCGGTTGTCCCGGCCCGAAGGACATCCCGAACGTGAGTCGCTACCTTGACGGTCTCTCGAATAAGACCAAGAGGACGCACCGGAACCTCTATAGGAACCTCTCTTGGGCGCATTAGACCCAGAAGTGCCTGTCTTATTCTTGTCTGCCGTATCCGACTTCTTAGAAGCAGATTTGAACAACAGAGAATCCGAAGCTTTCTTTGTAATTTTATCATAAATAGCAGAAAGCTTGCCGTCAAAGAGAAGTTCTCCGGAGACCGAAGCGACTCTGAGAGAGTTCTTCACCTTAGTATCCACGAGTGTGGATGTAGCTAGGGCTGCGTCACGTCTAACCAACTCCAGGTTTGCCACTGAAAGGGTGGAGTTACACGTGGAATAAGCTACTGCCCTTGAAAGAAATCTTAAAGAGGATTGAATATCCTGAAATTCTTTCCCTTGAAGGCGCAGTGATAACGCCTTAGTAAGGTGATCTGCGTAAGATAAGGCATCTAAACTGGCTCTGTTAGACGAAATAACTGTTTCCAACACCGCGGTTGGAATAGAAGCCGACGACGGTAATGATAGCTCTAAGTCTTCCGCCTCGTCGTCCATACGCAGAGGAACTCTCGGAATACCCTGTGCTGCCGTGTCGAATTTATTCCTTGCATTAATGAAAGGCAGGTTGAGAGTATTGGCGGACAAGAAACCTGCTTTCCCCGTTTTGGAAGCAAGTTTAAATATAGCGTCGTTCAATAATTCAAATGTTCTTGCAACATTATTGGACTGCGACGGAAACTCGGGAGCGATGTCCCTGAACCGCTCAAAAAATTCAGAGTCCAATGACGCTATAATCCTCTTGTCCGGAACCGCAGCAGTCTGGCCCGACGGAACAACTTGAGGGAGAAAGTGCCGGATGAAGTCCACGGCAGCTTTATGTTGATCCGAAAGGGATAGCTCCAAGTCATCCGTATCCCTTTCACCATCCGGTCCGACCTCATGATGCTCCCGGTCGTCCGCCCCCGATGCTTCGGCGGAGCGTACCGACCCAGCGCCGTCGGATAATTCCCGATCCGACACCGTTTCTGTCGGCTGCTGGGATGCTGCGATAAGTTGTGCTATCTGCACAAGTACGTCCGGCATCGAGGCCTGCGGAGGCGCAGTCTTTCGCTGCTTCGCCAAGGGCAGCTCCGCATCTGATGGCTCCCGCATACTTTTTCTATGTGAACGTCCGGAGTCCATCGGCCTCGTGTCCCTGGCTGCCGGATGGTGTGACCTGGTCGCCGAAGAATCCCTGATCGGCGAAGCTGGTAAAATATCGGCGGTCACGCAGCCAAGGTGCGGTCGTGTGCGCTGACGAGAAGAAGAAGCCTGAGCAGTCTCCGCAGACTGCCTATACAACGGAGCGTCCCGAGCGACGGACGTATGCTCGGCTTGCGACACATTTTGTGCCACAACATCTGGTCCCAGATGTTGTTGTACGAGAGAGGGGCCTCTCTCGCTCGCGGCCCGGCTGGACCTGGACGAGCTAGGAACCGGACTCAAAGGCTTCCTCCGATCTCGCCTACTATCCGCCGTCACTGGGTGTGCACGTTGAATGTTTATAGTGCTCACATCACCCAACATTTCCTCCTGGACCGCATCGGACGAACCCAGCTGCCGAACCATTCGGTGAATGGACGCTACACCGGGCAAGCTAGCGGACGACATTTGTTTTATCTCCATGAGCACTTTTGCCGCTAGCTCTGTATTCATTTGTGACGACGGAAGCGCACTTGCAGAAGATAACATGGAAACATCACCCTGTTCTTGTTCCTCTGAAATAGAAACTGAGAGAGTAGAGTGACCTTGCGGAGAAAGAGCCGGCATAGCCCTTTCTCCAGTAACAACATACCGTGACACACGTTTCCAATGTTTGTCATCCCAATATTGACATATAGAACAGGGATTAGTGCGAGAACACTGACTACAATTAATACAATGATCATGAAAGTCAGAGGAAGATTTCTTCCTATTACAATTTGAACAATATCCTTTCATTGTGAAAAGTCAACAACAAGTCCTAGTTACTCGCACAAACCCCTGACACAAAGATACATAATAACATGATCCATTAATAATGAAAAAACAATTGCAAATCAAAATAATTTTTGAAAAATATTTTTTCAGCGAAGCCCAAGTTTCTGAAAAGTAACGTTGAGCCCCGATGGATCCGATGGCTAAGTGTGGTCAAAAATTTTAAATTTATATTAAATAATTAATGCAACACTTACGGATAATAAAAATGTATCTTATAGTGAGATAAACTACACCAAAGGCAAACAGCCCCCCTCAAAAGAGACTGTTGCCAATGTAAACAAACAGTGTAAAACACCAGAAAACATGACTCCAGGAACTGAAAAAACTGGCCCGAAATCAGTCATCAAAATTACACTCTATCTGATGCAAGACAGAGACTCCCAGGGGAGAATCTGCAGAACATCAGATGGAAGATGCAGAACACAACGTTTATACACCCATGGGTGAAAACGTAACTATGGGGAAAATAACAGAAAACATTCTGTAACCAAGCAACTCTCCCAAGAGAATTTTAGAAATGAACTTCTCAAAAATATGCCAAAAGCATGGGAGAATTGCAAGGGGGGACTTAGAAGACCAGGGGAGAGGAAACACTGAATAAGCAGTGCAACTTTTTAGCAAGAATGACAACAAGAGGCCCATGCCTCGAAAATAGGCAACTTAACATAATTTCATAAAAAATTTTAAGTACAGCCCTGATTATTTTTTGTCACTCCTTTTTCCTCTCCTGCTTCTATATCCTCCTTAGAATCACCATTTCTCCAATAATTACGTGTCTGGCATCCTTTAAACTGAGATTTACAAGCACAAAGATCAGTGAGATGTTGACTGATGAAGGGCCAAACAGAGAATGATAATTGGCGCCAATTTCGGAACGTCCTTGACACTGCGCATGCGCAGTAGGGGCGAAGTATGGAGGTCCTATAGGACATGATTTCTTTTGGTTTTGGATGCAAATTTGGGGGATTGGGGGGCAAAATTTGTGTTTGGCCCTGGTTTTGTTAGAGTTAGCACCAGCTAAGTCTGGGTCATTGGTACAGTATAAAAATATACCACTTCTGTTGTTAAAGTAATGGTATTACTCACAGTACGGTAGTGAGATTCGTCAACAGATAAGGCATGAAGTTCACTAACTCTTCTAGTGGATGCAAAGGATAAGAGAAATGCCGTTTTATAGGTCAAGAATTTGAACTCTACAACGTCCAACGGCTCAAACGGAGCTTCTTTAAGCTTCAACAGAACCCAAGCCAAATCCCACTTAGGAATTAATCGGAGGGTTCTAGGTCTATTGATAGAAAAATTTCTAACAAGTTTGGATAATGCAGCATTAGATCCAATTGCCAAGTTATCATGATGAGCGTAAGTGTCTGTTAACATAGACCTATAGCCCTTAATAGTGACGGGCTGCAGTTTGAGATCGTCAAACAAGTAGACCAAAAAGTTGGCAATATCCAGTATGGACGGATCGTATACGTCTATCAACTGATCCTTACACCAACGGAAGAAAACCTTCCACTTAGCTGAGTAATTCAACGAAGAGGAGGATCCCCTACAGTTAGAAATTGCATCCACATCTCGTCCTGTAAATTGCTTGCCGTGCCAGGACCGCACAACAGAAATACGTGAAGGTTGAGACCTTCCAGGTTGTGATGCAGTGCACTTGACTTTCCCTGATATAAAAGGTCCTCTTGCGGAGAAAGCTTCCAGGGAACGTCCCATAACAGACACCTGAGAAGATTGATCCACAGTTTCTGTGATGACAGAGGTGCTACTAGCAGAATTTTGCAATGGGACTGTTTGATCTTAAACTGCGGACGCTCGATGGTCTGGACATGGTGACACGTACGTCTGTAATTGATTGTTCAGATGCGTCGCAAACAGATCTATTATGGGTCGATCCTACTGGTAGCAAATCTGTCTGAATACATGCTTGTTGAGCGTCCACTCTGATGGCAACAGGAGACCTTTCCGAGATAGTGAGTCTGCTATTACATTCAGACGACCCTGTATATGATGGACAGAGAGATGAACATGATGATTCATGACATACAGGAGAATTTTTTCCATTAGTTCGCATAACGGAATCGAATGAGTGCCGCCCTAGTTCCTGATATACGCTTCGACTGTCGAGTTGTCCGACAATATCTGAACATCAGCGTCCGCTAGAATGTGAATCCAATGTTGTAGCACTAACCATATTGACATCATCACCTTGATGTTTATGTGTTTCTCTAGGAACCGAGGGTCCCAAAGCCCCTGACACTTCAAGTCTGTCAGGCTCAGGGCCGCGCACGAACCCGTTTGACTCGCATCCTTCATAATCGTGAAAGCCGGATCCGGCAGTTGCAGCGGAACTCCCTGAGTTTACCACTGAATATCTGCCCAAATCTGGACCTTTTGTTTTACTAGGTCCGTTAAGACAATACTGGTCTCGAGCGAATGCATCTTCACACTCCAGTTATGGGAAAAGAATATTTGGAGGGGACGTGTGTGCAGCCGGCCCATCGGAATAAGATCTGCAGCCGCTCCGCACAGCCCCATCAGTCGCATGAATTCCCTCACAGTTAATGCGTCTGAGTGTAGACAAAAGCGAGCATAACAACTGACTAATTTTGCTCTGGTTAATGACCAACGAACTAGATTGTTGTGAGTCTCGAAGCTCTTTCCCAAGTGAATGAACGACTTGGACGGAGCTAGATCCGACTTTTTCTCGTTTACGATGAAACCGAGACATCGGAGCAATAGAAGCAGACTCTGAACATCATTCTGAAGAATAATTTTGTTGCCGTATCTCTGAAAAATGTTGTCCAAGTAAGCCGACGTTATCGCAGACGGATGAGCTCGGAAGTGTGACATTACCGAGTTCATTATTCGAGTGAAAGCCCAGGGAGCCAGGTTCAGACCGAAGCACATCGCACGGAACTGATACACTTTCCCTTGTACTGCAAACTGCAGGTACTTTCTGAATGGCGGATGTACCATGACATGAAAGTACGCATCCTTTAGATCTATGCTTGCCGCATAGTCGTTCATTCAAATGCTTGCTCTTACCGACCAAATGGTCTCCATATAGAACTTCTGTGCCTCGATAAGCTTGTTTATCCAGCTTGAGTCTATTACCGGTCGGAATGAGCCATCTGGCTTCAGTACGAGGAGCAGGTGACTGTAGAAACCCTAAGAATTTTGATTCTCGATGACCTCTATTGCTTCTTTTGATAAGAGAGCCTGTACCTCCACTAGGAGAGATTCTCTTTGGCAAGGATTTGACGAAAGATTTGTCCAGCGCTGACATCTTGTTAGTGGTGGTTTCGCTCGGAATGTTAGACGTAGGCTGTCCGAGACTACATTTCTTACCCTCTTGTCTTCCGTAATTGGTATCCAGTTTTTAGCGAAGTTTGATAACTTCCGCCAACTGGCAAGCAATAGCGGTTGTGGCCATCACCTGAACGACCTGAGAGGCATATGGGAGGAGAAACCATGTCCTCCCCACGAAGAGCCTCGACCCGTCGGCTTAGGGGTGTCTGACCGGTAGTGTCGATCAGACCTATGCCCCTTTCCCGAGTCGCTGTAGTGATGACTTCCAGAGTAACCATATGAGGGCTTCCTATACCCTCGCGAGGAGTCCCCTTTTGATGATTTCTGTCTGGGACATCCTCCTTTACTCTTTTTCTGCTGTGTGGTGGATGAGATGCTGACCTTAGAAGCAGAGTATTAGACGCTTCCTTAGTAGCCTGGTCATAAACCAGAGATAGCTTGTCGTCAAATATAGTGTGTCCAGAAACCGGAGCAACTCGGAGAGAGTTTTTCACCTTGTCATCTATCAAAGACGATGATGAAAGGCACCATCACATCTGATTAACCCCAAATTAGCCACTGTTAAGGTGGAGTTATACGTGGTAAACATAACTGCCCTGGAAAGAACTATTAACTATTAATGAGGTACAGATGTCCGCAAATTCCTTCCTGTTGAGACGTTGCGCTATAGCTCTTGTAAGGTGATCTGCGTAAGACATAGCGTCCAAATTCGATCTATTTGAAGAAATTGCCGTCTCAATTGTGTCCAAGCGAATTGTGAATGACGCAGACAAGGATACCTCTAGATCCTCGGCCTGCTCATCCAAACGCAGAAGAACTCTCTGTACATCTTCCCCGACCGTTTTAAATGAACGTGGTCCAAGAAACGATAAATTTATGGAAGATGATGATAAGAAACCGCCTTTCTTCTTCCCACTGGAGAGTTTAAATATGGTGTTGTCTACATGGCCTTAGGCCTGCAACACTTGCCCAGACTGAACCGGAAAAGATAGGACTCCTCCTTTGTCCAGATAGTCTGCGTCCAACGATGCCAGCTGTTTCTTTCTAGGAGGCCTGAGGAGCAGTGGTCTTTTGTTTCTTCGTCACTCGCTGCTCCTGGGACGGTGTGTCAGAGGTGCCTCTTTTCTCCGGACGTCACAATGAACTAGGCTTCGTCTCCCTAGCTACCGGATGGTGTGACTTTGCAGATGACGAGTGGTCCCTTCTTCGCACAGCAGGCTGGATATCCGAAGTCTGGTAGCTAGGGTGCGGTCATGTGTGCTTGGTACATGACGTTGTAAAAGCCATAACTGCAGCCAAGGCCGGCTGATATCTACATGGTGCGTCCCAACGGAAGGCATGGATGAATGCTCCGATTCTCACAAGTTTTTAAACACGACATCTGGCCCCAGATGCTGCTGGGAAAGAGAGGGACCTCTCGCTCGCGGTCCTCTCAGACCTCGCTGAGCTTCCTACGGTACTTGCAGGCTTTTTCCTCTGTTCCGTCGTCGCTAGGTGAGCATGTTTATGTTTTAAGGTGCTCGCTCTACCCAATCTACTTCTATCAACCGTAACAGACACACCCGGTGCCACAGTACCCACGGATGGTGTACCCGCTTCACCGGTCGAGCTAGCTGCAGACAAAGGACTAAAACCACCGGCTAGTGGCTTTATCCCGTCTAATATTCATGAGCACGTGGCAGCTAGCTCTGTTTGCTCATCAGAGCACGACAAAGGTAGCACACTTTCTCCAGGCATCATGTAACCATCACGATGTTCTTGTTCCTCTGAAAAAGAAACTGAGAAACTTGAATGACTTTGCGGCGAGAGAAGTGGCATTGGCCTCTCACCACTAACAACGTACCGGGACACCCGTGTCCAACGTTTGTCATCCCATCCAACACATGTAGGATAAGAATTAGTTGGAGTACATCAACTACAAGCAAGGCAACATGCATGTAAATCGGAGGTAGACTTCCTCGCCTTGCATTTTGAGCAATAAGCTTTCATAATTAATCAAAACAAAGTCGACAGTACTCCCACCAACACTACAATAAATATATAATAAAGATACATAATAAATCACATTCAAAATAGAAATCGAAAAATTAATTTAAAAAAATTTTCCGAAAAAATTTTGACAGGAGCTCAAGTTCCCAAAGGGAAAAGACGAGCCCAAAGGTATCCCGATAGAGCCTATTCGGTGTCTTCCTGGATACTGCGCATGTGCAGTTCGCAAAAGTATGGAGGACCAGATAGGACATAAAATTTTGGGTTTTGCATGCAAATTTTGGGGAATGGGGGGGCAAAATTTGTGTTTGGCCCTGGATTATTTTTTGAGTTAGCTACAGTTGTTGTATAAAAATATATAATTTAGCACTAAACTAGTTAAATTTATACACACATAGGTGTAGACAGGAAGACAGTCAATCTGGCTATGCCTTTCCCTGTCAGTATACAGACATCTTTTACACAGACACAAAAAAGGAATTTTATGCTTTTTGCCATGTACATTGTAATCATATATGTTGTAAATATGTGCATGATATGTAAATTGTGTTGTGTGTATGTGTACTGACGAATAAAATATATCTATCTATCTATCTACACATCCAAACATAACAAACCTGACATGTTTTGAATGTGATGCCTCAAGTCTGACTGATAATATGCATATACTCCAACTACATCATCAATGCATGCCTTCAATGTAGGGCTGCACGGTATATCGATAAACCGATAGATACCGGTATTCAAACCAATATCGATTGAATACCGGTGTAATTACAAAAATATCGGTTTATCGTCATTATTTATTTACCCACAATTTAATTTTCAAGATGTCTTGAGTTTTTTAACTGTAGTCCCGAATGAATAATATTATCCCTTTATCCAAGGAATCGTCTGCTTGTGCCCTTGTAATATACAAATTCAGCAGTTGAAAAAATAAATTTAAAAAATTTCAACAAAACTATATCAAGTGACCCCCTCATTGGAACGAGCTCATTGAGCTCGTTCCAATGAGGGGTCACATGATATAGTTTTGTTGAAATCTTTGGGGAAAATCTGATAAACTAATTCTGAAAAAGATAAATTTTGATATCGTCTGCGTCGGGTAAAGGTTTTTCGAACCGCATCATCAAGACAGGCTAATTCATTCCAACTGTGATGCCTCGAGTCTTGATTGTGGTACTTGTGTTCATATATCTGAACAGTTTTCGATATACTGGTATACCGCGGTATTTTTTTGAATACCGATACCGGTATTCAGTTTTGAATATCATGCAGCCCTACTTCAATGAGCACAGTAGACATTCTTAATACAGTGCGGTCGCTGTGGACTGGTCACTTTTCACGGACACATAAAGATTAGATTCCAAACCCTAATTATAGGAATAATCATCGAGCATTACAACCCGGTGCTTCATAAATTAACATTTTGCTGATGATGATTGTTATTACCTGGTACCTGTATGCGTGGTCATCACTACCCACATGTGAATTACCAGGGCTAAAATTTCGAAGAGAATCCAAGAATCGATTCGCACAAAGATTCGCGCAATAAAACTGGCGAGAATCCATGTAGATTCTCGCTGCACCTCTGCTAGGATTCGCGTGAAAAGAATTGAGTCAACTTAACCCTTTATTTAACACAGCAGCAACAAATTAACCAGCAGAAGGCTAACATGACCTGAAATATCCTGACACTTTGTCAATAAAATCTTACAAATATGGCTGTCATTGGAACCGGCTCATTGAGCCGGTTCCAACAACAGCCATGTTTGTAAGATTTTCTTGGTAAATATTGTTCATTTAATTATTTTATCATTTATTTATTATTTATTGTTTAAAAATCATCAAATTTAGTTTTAAAAATTAAAAAGGTGTTTTGGGTAAAATTGTAAACTTGTGTTATCAGTATACAACAGTGGTTCAACCATGGTGGTGTCATGGGATCCTGGGACACTCATAGTAGGTATGGATTCTCGCAACCATTTTCACGAGAATCCAAATGGATTCTCACAAATTTAGACGAAATATAAGCCCTGATTACAACCAGTCATCAGTGGCTGTACTGTAAGAACAATTTTTCCAAAAAAGCTGCTTTACCTTCTCGGCGTGACACTCATCTTCTCTTGTTCTGCACCATTGGTTTTATGTAACAGACCTTTCTGTGGTGTTGCTCTAAGTAAACTCAAGCGGGCATCTGCTGCTGTTGTCTGCACATGCTGTGAGGAACTCACACCTACAAATGTATAAAAAAAATGCTCATGCATAGAACAATTTTTAGACTTCGATCCCAGTCCTGTCATCAACAACATCTATGTTTTAGCATGTTGCAATACCTACTAACTTTCTCACTTTCACCATTTACATAAAGCAAAGTGGTGGGTATGTACATACCTTACTGACCAAGGAATAAGCCCACGCGGTAAATAAAAATGGGCAAAAGTATATGAGTGAGCTTATTTGCGAGAGATCAAGCCTGCAGGAGAATTTGGGACATGGACACAAAGTTGATGCAAGTTAGGTGACTTGGTCAATCCCATAACAAAGATGCATTAACCCTTTACCTAATAAATTGGATGCTTGCGCCCACGTAAAATACAAATTAAACTGTTGAAAAAAAAATGTAAAACAATTTCAATAAAACTATATCATGTGATCTCTCATTGGAACAAGCTCGTTCCAATGAGGGATCACATGATATGGTATTGATAACATGTGCCCATTGTATTGATAACAAGCTCGTTCCAATGAGGGATCACATGTGCATTGGCATTTGTTGTAACAACGGATATAATATAATAACACTTTGGCCAGCCGCTGATTTGTCGCGGTTCTCGGACGAGAAGGCCATGGTTACCCCTGTACTCCCAACTACCTCCCTATTCCCACGCTTCTCCTCTCCTCCCAACACTCGGAGACGAACTGCTTGATAATATCCCTTGTCCCATTCTTCCCAATCTCTCCGATTAGCATATTAACCCTCTCCTTTGAGTCTCCCCCTAACCACATGTCCTTCATTCTCCCATCCCACTTCCCCATTATACTCCCAGTGAATCTCATTCTTTTAGGCTGATACTTTGGGCATTCTAGAAGAAAGTGTTCCAGGGTCTCCACCATGTCCAAGTTACACATCTGGCACTCCCTTTCACCGTCTTTCCCAATTTTTCCCCTCAGTTCCAGGGATCGCGACCTCAGCTTGAACAACAGTGACCCCCCAAAGGTGCCATCAAGGTACTCTTCAAAACCTGGCAGGCCACCCAAAGACCTCTTTGATTTGACCCCCTCTCGCCAATTACGGTTACAATCCTCCATGGCCCTTTCTCTGACGATTTTTTTACCCTGGTTTGCCCCAACGTCCAGTTCCGAGATCTCCAATGAGTAGTTCTCTACTAGCTCCCTCACTTGGACCATCCACCCCGTTTTGATATTTGAGTTGAAAATATGTACCAGCATGTTTGTCATCGATGTTGTCATTACAAAGTCAGGGACTGGGCTTTTTAACAAAGAGGGAGCTCTGAAACTGAAACCTGAAAAGTTGGTACATGTATGCCTGCCCTATACTTAAAAAGTGACTAATAGTTTGTGTTCAAATTTGGCACAAGTATATTACCACTATATGAGATAAGAGTACATACACATAACCTTAAAAAAATAACCACAAATAAATGTGACTTCAAGGACTTGACACCAAAAATTAACTTAAAAACAAAATTGTTGATTGCCAGGTTGCACAGCTCCACACCAGAACTGTGCCAGAATTCATGTAAAGCCGTAGTCACAATGGTTCTAACTAGGACCCTCTAAGAGCATCCCAGGAACTGCAGAAAGGTCTGATTTTTTGCACCTCTATGAATTTGAGAATCTAAGAATTAACAAATGAAGTGGTTTACATTTTTATTACAAATATAATACAGTACATGAAGAGTAAAATTATCCCTAAAACTCTTGAATGATGGAATTTCTACTAAAACACTTGAATAATGGAATTTCTGCAAGTCTGAAGAAAAAATATCATCTGTAAAAAGGAAAAGGAACAAAAAGCAAAGATCTGGGCCAAAGACTTCTGAACCAGAAATTTCCATCTGGTAAAAAAACATTGATTTTTTTATTCACACATAAACCATCTGTATAGTAACTGAAAACTGTTTGCAAAATGAACCAACAGTCTACAGTCTTCCATTTTCCAGAACATGCCCTGAAAAAGACCTCCGCCAACAAAGGATGTGAACATATTGTCCTACGTACATGCCTGGTTTGTAAAATAGGAAATTTTCAAAATTGTTTCCCCCTTTTTTGTCTTATATGTACTGTTCAAGTTAATGTTTTTTCTTAGATGATAAATGTTCCTTCATCCTTCTTGCCCTAATGAACAGCGGGACATGAGCAAACTTCAGTTGACTGAATGAAAAATCTTAGGATTTTTGGAAAGTTAAAAAATTTATAGTAATTTATATATATTTTATACTTACCAATGACCCAGACTTAGCTGGTGCTAACTCTAACAAAACCAGGGCCAAACACAAATTTTGCCCCCCAATCCCCCAAATTTGCATCCAAAACCAAAAGAAATCATGTCCTATAGGACCTCCATACTTCGCCCCTACTGCGCATGCGCAGTGTCAAGGACGTTCCGAAATTGGCGCCAATTATCATTCTTACTGGCAGTGCCTGGTCAGCGCTATGTACTCAGCGGGGAGGCAAGAGTTCCCAACTCCTGGGAGGGCCATCCCCGTCTGGGTCATTGGTAAGTATAAAAAATATATAAATTACTATAAATTTTTTAACATTTTTATACTGTACCAATGACCCAGACTTAGCTGAATAGTAAAAAGGCTGGAGGGCCTAGGACATAGAGGAAAATCCAATAAGCTCAACTATATAATATAGAGGCAACCCCTTAAGGAGAAAAGGAGTATTAGGCTTTACATGTATCTTTCTTATTTAATGTTAAATTAGAAAGATACAATACCCTTCATAATTGAGCACAATAACATTCATGTTCTCTATTAACATCCAGTATAACCCTTTATACTAATTATTTTTAAGGTAAGCCAATAAATCAAGTTAGTCCAGAGAATTGAGACTCTTTATAATCTTTTAAAAGTGTCCGAGGATTGTATATTAACGCCCGTTTGACACTTGACATATACAAATGCTTCACACCGAGCTACACTTTAAAAATATGACATGAATGAATTTTAACATTAATATTACACTTTAAAACCATCCCGGAAGCGACTCAGAAATACTGACTTTGGAGGAGGCATTCCCTTGCTTTTCACTATAAAGCAGGTGACCTAAGGGAACACCCCCCCCCCACCCTTCCCCTTGCCCTGGGTCAAATAGCCCAGAGCGAAGAGGGCAGCCGGACGGAGTCACTGCCGGAACAGAAAACCTGCATAACTATAGTTGCAACTGTTTAGTGGACGACATTCTGAGCAACAGATAACGGACCTAAACAATGCAGGTCTCCAGAAATGGACTCAATATTTCTGAGATAAAAATTTGTGAATGTGGATGGCTGAGACCAATAAGCAGCCTTCATTAAATCTGTAATAGCAATACTATTAGCGTAAGCCCAAGAAGTAGCAAGAGCTCTTACTTCATGAGCGGAAATCTTAAGCACAGACTGCTGAGAAGAAGATAAACTCTCATAAGCAGTACGGATAGTTAATTGAATCCATCTAGCAATAGAATGGACCGAAATGTCCCTTCTATTAGGCATCAAAGACAGAAAGAAACGTTTTCGTCCCTTTCTGATAAACTGAGATCTCTGTTTATAGATACGTAATGCTCTAACAGGACAGAGTAAAGGCCTACGCCCGTCTGAAGACGGAAGAGCCTTAATGACAATAGGTTCCGGATATTAATTAGGAGCCTGATTCTTAGCTAAAAAACCCTCATTAGTAGTGAAGGTGATAGTGTTCCCGACACTACGATAGTGAGAATCATCCACCGACAGTGCATGAAGCTCACTGACTCTTCTAGCAGAAGAGAAAGCTAAGAGAAAAGCTGTCTTATAAGATAAGAATTTGAAATCTACTGTCCCAAGAGGTTCAAATGGCTTTTCCTTCAATTTAAGAAGAACCCAAGCTAAATTCCATTTAGGAATTAACCTAAGAGTTCTGGGTCTATTTATCGAGAAGTTTCTAACCAACTTAGATAAAGAGACATTAGATCCAATTTGTAAACTATCATGATGTGCATAGGTATCAGATAACATAGACCTATAACCCTTAATAGTAACAGGCTGCAGTTTGATTTCGTCAAACAAGTATACTAGAAAGTTTGCAATGTCTGGTATAGAGGGATCGAAAATATCTACAGAATGATCCCAACACCAACGACGAAAAACCTTCCACTTAGCCACATAGTTTAGCAAAGAGGAGGTCCTCCTACAGTTAGAAATCGCGTCCACTGCTCGTCCTGTAAAGTGCTTGCTATGCAAGAAGGACCGCACAACGGAAAAACGTGAAGGTTGAGACCTTGCGGGTTGTGATGGAGTTGACGCGATTTCCCCTGCGAAAGAAGATCCTCCCGTGGAGGAAGCTTTCGTGGTAGGTCCCACAACAGACACCGGAGTAGATTTATCCACGGTCTCTGTGGAGACAGAGATGCTACCAACAGAATCTTGCATTGAGATTGTTTTATCTTTAGCAATACTTGCAGAATTAACGGCGCTGGAGGATACGCATATCCTATCATTCCGTCCCAGGAGATCGACAGAGCGTCTACTGCAAATGCTCTTGGATCCGGATACGGAGACACATACGTCTGCAACTGATTGTTGAGATGTGTCGCAAATAAATCTATCATTGGCCGTTCCCATTGGTAGCAAATCTGATTGAATACTTGTTTGTTGAGAGTCCACTCCGACGGCAACAAGCGACCCTTTCGTGAAAGGGAGTCTGCTAGCACATTCAGACAACCCGGTATATGACGGACCGAAAGAAGAACCTGATGTTCTAGCGCAAACAGAAGGATTCTTTCCGTTAGATTGAACAACGGAACTGAATGAGTGCCTCCCTGATTCCGTATATACGCCACTACTGTCGTATTGTCGGATAGGATTTGGACATGAGCATTGTGAATAATGTCCATCCAATGACGTAACGCAAGCCAAATTGACATCATTTCCTTGATGTTTATGTGCTTGCCCAGGAATTGCGGATCCCAAAGACCCTGGCATCTCGAATCCGTTGGGATCAATGATGCACCCCAACCTGTTTGACTGGCATCCGTCATAATGGTAAAACTCGGATCCGGCAACTGCAGCGGAACTCCTTGAGTTAACCACTGAATGTTTGCCCAAGTCTGAATCTCTTGTTTCACTTGATCTGACAAGAGAACGTCTATGTCGAGCGAATGAATTTTCACACTCCAATTCTGAGTCAAGAAAATTTGGAGAGGACGCGTGCGTAACCGCCCCATCGGAATGAGATCCGCAGCGGCTCCGCACAGACCTATCAGTCTCATAAATTCTCTCGCTGTGACAATAGCGAGCGTAACAACTGACTAATTTCGCTCTGGTTAACGGCAGACGAACGAGATTGTTGTGCTTCTCGAAGCTCATTCCCAGATGTGTGAATGACTTGGACGGCACCAGATCCGACTTCTCCTCGTTTACTATAAAACCGAGACGTCGGAGCAATAAAAGTAGATTCTGAACATCGTTCTGAAGCGTTAACTCGTTGCCGTACCTCTGAAGAATGTCGTCCAGGTAGGCCGACGTTACCGCAGACGAATGAGCTCGGAAATAGATCATTACCGAGTTCATTACCCGAGTGAAAGCCCAGGGTGCAAGATTCAATCCGAAGCACATCGCCCGGAATTGATACACCACTCCTAGGACTGCGAAGCGTAGATACTTTCTGAATGTCGGATGTACCATGACGTGAAAGTACGCATCTTTGAGATCTATGCTTGTTGCATAATCGTTCACCCGAATACTCGCTCTGACCGACCGAATCGTCTCCATATAAAACTTCGGAGCGACGATCAGCTTGTTTATCCAGCTCAAATCTATGACTGGACGGAACGAGCCGTCTGGTTTCGGAACCAGAAACAGATGGCTGTAGAATCCCGGAGTCTCCTGGTTTTCTACGACCTCTACCGCGTTCTTCATTAAAAGAGACTGCACCTCTGATAATAGAGCGCCTCTTTTCTGCGGATTTGACGGAAGTTGAGTCCATTTTGGACTTCGAGTTAATGGAGGCTTTCGTTTGAAGGATATCTTTAGACCTTCCGAAGTCACTCCTCTCACCCAAGGGTCGTCCGTAATCGACGCCCATTCTTGTGAAAAGCTCGACAACCTTCCGCCAACCGGTACGCGATAGAGGTTTAAGCCATCACCTCCTGGACCTGCGAGGCCTGCGGTAGGAGAAACCACGTCCTCCACAACCCGCACCTCGTCCCGTCGACCTCGGGGCATCCGACCGGTTGTCCCGGCCCGAAGGACGTCCCGAACGTGAGTCGCTACCTTGACGGTCTCTCGAATAAGACCAAGAGGACGCACCGGAACCTCTATAGGAACCTCTCTTGGGCGCATTAGACCCAGAAGTGCCTGTCTTATTCTTGTCTGCCGTATCCAACTTCTTAGAAGCAGATTTGAACAACAGAGAATCCGAAGCTTTCTTAGTAATTTTATCATAAATAGCAGAAAGCTTGCCGTCAAAGAGAAGTTCTCCGGAGACCGAAGCGACTCTGAGAGAGTTCTTCACACCTTAGTATCCACAAGTGTGGATGTAGCTAGGGCTGCGTCACGTCTAACCAACTCCAGGTTTGCCACTGAAAGGGCGGAGTTACACGTGGAATAAGCTACTGCCCTTGAAAGAAGTCTTAAAGAGGATTGTATATCCTGAAATTCTTTCCCTTGAAGGCGCAGTGATAACGCCTTAGTAAGGTGATCTGCGTAAGATAAGGCATCTAAACTGGCTCTGTTAGACGAAATAGCTGTTTCCAACACCGCGGTTGGAATAGAAGCCGACGACGGTAATGATAGCTCTAAGTCTTCCGCCTCGTCGTCCATATGCAGAGAACTCTCGGGATACCCTGTCCTGCCATGTCGAATTTATTCCTTGCATTAATGAAAGGCAGGTTGAGAGTATTGGCGGACAAGAAACCTGCTTTCCCCATTTTGGAAGCAAGTTTAAATATAGCGTCGTTCAATAATTCAAATGATCTTGCAACATTATTGGACTGAGACGGAAACTCGGGAGCGATGTCCCTGAACCGCTCAAAAAATTCAGAGTCCAATGACGCTATAATCCTCTTGTCCGGAACCGCAGCAGTCTGGCCCGACGGAACAACTTGAGGGAGAAAGTGCCGGATGAAGTCCACGGCAGCTTTATGTTGTTCCGAAAGGGATAGCTCCAAGTCATCCGTATCCCTTTCACCATCCGGTCGGACCTCATGATGCTCCCGGTCGTCCGCCCCCGATGCTTCGGCGGAGCGTACCAACCCAGCGCCGTCGGATAATTTCTGTCGGCTGCTGGGATGCTGCGATAAGTTGTGCTATCTGCACAAGTACGTCCGGCATCGAGGCCTGCAGAGGCGCAGTCTTTCGCTGCTTCGCCAAGGGCAGCTCCGCATCTGATGGCTCCCGCATACTTTTTCTATGCGAACGTCCTGAGTCCATCGGCCTCGTGTCCCTGGCTGCCGGATGGTGTGACCTGGTCGCCGAAGAATCCCTGATCGGCGAAGCTGGTAAAATATCGGCGGTCACGCAGCCAAGGTGCGGTCGTGTGCGCTGACGAGAAGAAGAAGCCTGAGCAGTCTCCGCGGACTGCCTATACAACGGAGCGTCCCGAACGACGGACGTATGCTCCGCTTGCGACACATTTTGCACCACAACATCTGGTCCCAGATGTTGTTGTACGAGAGAGGGGCCTCTCTCGCTCGCGGCCCGGCTGGACCTGGACGAGCTAGGAACCGGACTCAAAGGCTTCCTCCGATCTCGCCTACTATCCGCCGTCACTGGGTGTGCACGTTGAATGTTTATAGTGCTCGCATCACCCAACATTTCCTCCTGGACCGCATCGGACGAACCCGGCTGCCGAACCATTCGGTGAATGGACGCTACACCGGGCGAGCTAGCGGACGACATTTGTTTAATCTCCATGAGCACTTTTGCCGCTAGCTCTGTATTCATTTGTGATGACGGAAGCGCACTTGCGGAAGATAACATGGAAACATCACCCTGTTCTTGTTCCTCTGAAATAGAAACTGAGAGAGTAGAGTGACCTTGCGGAGAAAGAGCCGGCATAGCCCTTTCTCCAGTAACAACATACCATGACACACGTTTCCAATGTTTGTCATCCCAATACTGACATATAGAACAGGGATTAGTGCGAGAACACTGACTACAATTAATACAATGATCATGAAAGTCAGAGGAAGATTTCTTCCTATTACAATTTGAACAATATCCTTTCATTGTGAAAAGTCAACAAGTCCTAGTTACTCGCACAAACCCCTGACACAAAGATACATAATAACATGATCCATTAATAATGAAAAAACAATTGCAAATCAAAATAATTTTTGAAAAATATTTTTTCAGCGAAGCCCAAGTTTCTGAAAAGTAACGTTGAGCCCCGATGGATCCGATGGCTAAGTGTGGTCAAAAATTTTTAATTTATATTAAATAATTAATGCAACACTTACGGATAATAAAAATGTATCTTATAGTGAGATAAACTACACCAAAGGCAAACAGCCCCCCTCAAAAGAGACTGTTGCCAATGTAAACAAACAGTGTGAAACACCAGAAAACATGACTCCAGGCACTGAAAAAACTGCCCCGAAATCAGTCATCAAAATTACACTCTATCTGATGCAAGACAGAGACTCCCAGGGGAGAATCTGCAGAACATCAGATGGAAGATGCAGAACACAACGTTAATACACCCATGGGTGAAAACGTAACTATGGGGAAAATAACAGAAAACATTCTGTAACCAAGCAACTCTCCCAAGAGAATTTTAGAAATGAACTTTCTCAAAAATATGCCAAAAGCATGGGAGAATTGCAAGGGGGGCCTTAGAAGACCAGGGGAGAGGAAACACTGAATAAGCAGTGCAACTTTTTAGCAAGAATGACAACAAGAGGCCCATGCCTCGAAAATAGGCAACTTAACATAATTTCATAAAAAATTTTAAGTACAGCCCTGATTATTTTTTGTCACTCCTTTTTCCTCTCCTCCTTCTATATCCTCCTTAGAATCACCATTTCTCCAATAATTACGTGTCTGGCATCCTTTAAACTGAGATTTACAAGCACAAAGATCAGTGAGATGTTGACTGATGAAGGGCCAAACAGAGAATGATAATTGGCACCAATTTCGGAACGTCCTTGACACTGCGCATGCGCAGTAGGGGCGAAGTATGGAGGTCCTATAGGACATGATTTCTTTTGGTTTTGGATGCAAATTTGGGGGATTGGGGGGCAAAATTTGTGTTTGGCCCTGGTTTTGTTAGAGTTAGCACCAGCTAAGTCTGGGTCATTGGTACAGTATAAAATAATATATATTTTTAATAGCCCTGAATCCCCTCCATTTATTGATCCGCCCCGTCTCAGTAAAAGAGAAATATGACAATGAGAATACAACAGGGACCGACCTGGGCATGCGCCAGTGCGTATTTGGTTCTGAAACATCAGGACCTGGCTCTTAAATCTGAGAAATAGGCTTCTCAGTTGGCGCGTAACTTCTCAGATCATATTTTGATATTCTTTCGATGGATAATCGAGAGAGACACTCTTACATGTATTATATATATGATTATCATTTATCATTGTTGTGGAGTGCTTAAGTTAATACTTCAAGTCTTAATTACGAAGCATTAATCTTCACTGTGGTTTCTGATCAAGTCTTGGCTGCCTAAATAGGCAGCCAAGACTTGATCAGAAACCACAGTGAAGATTAATGTTTGCTATAGTGTACCAAATGAAAATGATGAGAGCTATTACAAACTTGCAGTGTGTGTTACAAACAGCAGTGTGACTCCGTAAATTGAAATCTGGCGCATGAATTGAAAAAATAGGCTCCGAGGCTAGAGCGTATTTTAAATAGTCCTGATCGGTCCCTGATACAACCTAGATTTGAAGTTCTTTATTCAATTGTTACCCTGATTTATGTTTTTTTCTGACTGAATAGGCTTAGCAACTGATACCCCAGAACCTGCTCAACCCACTGGAGATACTTACCGGCGTGGCTTTATGTGGTGAGTGGTGTCGTACAGACTATTGTAGATTTTTTCCAAGTTTAGGGTTTGAAGTGTTATTTACAATGTGTTCTCAGCACATAAACAAACCAAAAGCATGGTATTTTTTCAGGCTTGACAATTTCAGGAGAGCAATTTTTTAGCTCTCCTTACTGCCCTCCTGAAAGAATTAAGGAGAGCGAAAAGTTGCCCTCCTAAATATTTTGGTCTGGGATGATTGAGATTACATGTATTATGCCCACATTAAATTTTTGTTGTAAAGCAAAAATGTAATTTAACTTCGATGTCACATAACATCACGTAATTTCATTTTGAAACTGGTTTAGTGGTAAAAGGTAATGGCTGCAACTGTGTTTGAGTATGTACGTTGTACGTACCCAAACACAGCTGCAGTCATTTGAAGCAAAATGGGTCACAGCAATATTTTTTTTTCTGTCAGTTTCAACAAGTGACATCACAGTTTGAAGGGTAATTATTCAAGGAATATTGACATTATAATATACCATTACTACTATCCTGTCACTTGAAGCACGTGCACCAGGATGTGACTTTAGATTCAAGCAACCTGTTGTCCAAGAAAGTCATACGCCTACCACTACCACCTTCAACCCAACCACCCCCCAAACTTGGGCACACACACAGGTCTTGTCAAGTGTGTGTTCGGTTGTTGAGTGAGACATCTAGATGTCTAAGAAATTTTGCTTTACCTTAGTAAAGTTAATAAAATCACTGATGTAATAATCTGTTGGTTTCAGTTTCAATGGGTTCGTTCAACTGGATACTTAAAATTCTGTGTAAAGCTAATTGCTCTCCTAAGCTGATTGAGGAGAGCGATTTTTTGCCCTCCTGCATTTTTCAGAATGCCAGGCCTGTTTTTTGTTTTTAAAACTTTGATTAGCAGTTTCCGTCTTTTTTCAACAAGTGATGATAAATAGTGAATATAAAGCCAATATGAAAGAAAAATGGTTAGCATATGGACATTTTTGAATAGCATTTTGCGATGCGAATCCAGTCATAAAATACCCTGAAAAGTGAGGTTTCCTGGAACCAAATCAAAATCTCCCAGCTCCACAAACAAGATATGATGGATAAAATGCTAAATTTATCATTGGAATAAAAAAGGATAATCAAATTCTTGTTAATTGAATAATCCTGTAAATTGACTCTTCATTTAATATGGTTCCATTGCAGGGATTCTTTGGGGTTTCTACAGGGGCTGAATATCGGACACTTAACCCAATGGCATTTTGGTATGATTTTTTCCAATTCACACCAACAATTTCCCAATCTCAGGCCTTTCAGATAAAAATTTATTTATTTATTTATTTATTCATTTATCGTTTGAAACACAATAGAAACATAATGGAAACAAATTTATGGGTTTCGCACACTCTGCAATCAGCTTGACCAAATGCGTGAATACAGTAAAACCTGTCTTGAGAGACCACTGTCTTCAGAGACCACCTGTGTTGAGAAACCACATCTGCCAGGCATCGATTGGTTTTACTCTATAATGGACCTGCTATGGGAGACCACCTGTCTTGAGAGACCACCTGTCTTGAGAGACCACTGTACCAACTTGTATTTTTAGGCCATAATTGACCTGTCTTGAGAGACCGACCCTTTGAAGACAGAAACCATGACAAAAACTTCTTACCTTTTCTGGAAATGGAAAATCCATTGTGTTATACTAACACAATTAAAAGTATTAAAACCTCTTAATTGGGTTTCAATTGCTAATTCATTAAAGATTGAGATATTTTAATAAGACCCCTGTGAAAAGATTAGGATTATTGCTGAATAAACAATTTCATACATACCTGAAATGTGACAGATAGGAATAAAAATAAATTTGTGTTGAAAATCTTTTTGTAACAAATTGAAATGGACTGTTATAAAAATTATAAAAATAAATTAGTGTTGAAAATCTTCAACGTGTAGTACACCTTAGTACACAATGCCAACGTGGGCAGTGGGGTGAAGTGTCTTGCCCAAGGACACAATGTGGTTGTCGCAGGTGGGATTCGAACTGAGTACATCTCGGCTTGCAGCCTGCACCTCTACCTACTAAGCCACCATGCTCCCCCAGATAAAAATTAAATATTCTTTAACTCCTGTAGGCCTAATTTTGACTTTAATCACTTTTTACAACAAAACAGGTGCCTCTACCAGCAGTAGTTAGATACACTTGCAGGTTACATCCAAAGAACCTTGTCTGTTGTTTCTAGGTAAGTATAAAGGAAATCAAGACTTGCCAAAACACAACTGCAATGCTACATGTACAGGTCACAGTGGTCTCTCAAGACAGGTGGTCTCACAAGACAGGTGGTCTCCCATAGCAGGTCCATTATAGAGTAAAACCAATCGGTGCCTGGCAGATGTGGTCTCTCAAGACAGGTGGTCTCTCAAGACAGTGGTCTCTCGAGACAGGTTTTACTGTATAAGAACAATTTATTTAATTGAGATTACAAAAACTTATCATCATTTCATGACACTGTTTGTTATAAAACTCACTACATGTACTATACATGTAGTAGCTTCTGTATTAAAGTTCTCAATTCAATATGAAGATAACATTTCTTATTCTTTGTGCATTTCTCCCAAACAAATTCCCAATTGGAGTCTCCATGATGCGAATTTTCCTAATTGTCCTGGACTCCCCAAGGAGGAAAGAAGAATCCCTGATTGCACAAGGTTAATTTATTTAATGGGTGGTTCTCCCACAACCGCACACTTTCCTTCATTTAAGCGTCCCGTGACTCGTAGTTTTTTACTAATCACCGAAAATACATCATGACAACGCTAATTACCACATTTCATTTTATATTCTACGTGAACAATATTTCAATGTGCGCTCTTCGTGCTTTTGATATACTTTTTTCTGTTTTTATTTTTTTCTCTGCCATCACAATCCGTTTAGTCATGTTTAAAATTTATCTTTACGGTAAAGGTCCCCGTGGACCGCCTGTAAACAGGGGATCAAAAATAAATTTATGGCACACGTTTCACGACAGATAAAACATATGCAACTGCAACAGTATTATACAAACTACCATTTGCTGAACAAGTTTTGGGAAAATAGAAATATGTGCAGGAGAAAATTATCAATTTGCTCAAGAGTATGATGTCCCGCAAGATAACGTCTTCACCGCAACGATGCACTTTTTCGATCCAAGAGTTGTTGCCCTTGATAAGCTCGGCTATTTTTATCGTGCGAATTGATGATCAAACAGAAAGACAAGCAATGAAAACAAACGAAAGAGATTAGATGATATGAAAAGTGTGAAAAAGTACACGTAAGTATATAAAATCTCAAAGTTATGTGTATTCGCTATCTTTACCGATCATCTATTTTTGCCAAAACAGCAAAAGAATTCTGAATATTTTTTAAAAGAATATTTTGAAAATTTGCAGCCTTAAAACTTGCTGTCGATTATGGCGATCAAGTATTTTTACCGATTTCTCAACATTAAAGTCTTCACCGTCACATTCTTCACTGTCACAGTCTTCGCATTCGCAGGGTCAACTCAACTAGCCATTCGCCCGAATCGACCTGTCGAGTTCTCATTGTGGCACACCGCAGTGCCTGCAACAATCAATAAACTTATTATACCCCCACTTGGGGGGCGCAGTGGCTCAGTTGGTTGAGGTGCAGGCTGCAAGCCGAGAGGTCCTCGGTTCGATTCCCACCTGCGGCAACCGCGTTGTATACTTGGGCACGAAGCTGACACTTTCCGACAGCGACATTCAACCCGTAGCCAACGAAGGGGCAAAAACTGCCCAGGAAATTAACTTAAATAGGATTCCCACAGGCTAGAATATCTTGGGGATGTCACAATATACCATGCAAAGAACATCCATACAGGCATGGTTTTACTGAAAATAACCAACCAGACTTTCCCTGAAATATATGAAGTTTCATTTATTTTAAAAAAAGAAACTGCATTAGATAAATAGTTAAATACGAGACGACAACGGTGCCATAACCACTAATTTCACGATGGGAACCGCATCATTAGTCTTCAATTCTGAATGGACGCCAAGTAAAAGCATACAGAGTGAGGTTAATCACGAGAAAGACACGTTGCACCTGCCGGAAAGGTACAATTGAAGCACATTGATTCCGATGTTTCTGACAAAATGTTTGTTCTCTTATTCTCTAAACCCAAATAAAGTCATCACTCATGTGTATTTATTTCCAACAGCGCCGATACATTTTCGACAAAGTTGCTGTTGGTGAGCCATCACCCCCCCCCCCCCCCCTCTCCAAAATTTAATGAAACTTGTTTGTTTTCGAGCCAAATTGCAGGTTTTTTTCCCAACTGAGCAGTGCCAATCGTGCCCGTGTAGGGAAGTCCCCCTAGCCCTAAAGCTGCAGTATCGTCAATCCAGTGGAATGATTTTAAGAGTTTTTGTGGTAGGATTTCTTCGAGTCTCTTCTGCGAGCGCTATAAATATGTGCCGATTATGTTTAGAAGGTAAATTAGATCTCACATAGTGTAACAAATTGCGCATACAAAAATAGTCGAAAAATACGAATTTCATAAATGATTCAGGATCGATCTCGAAACGAACGTGCCAGATCGACATCGAATCGAATCTCAAAATTTCGCAGGACTCAATTCTTGAGTGCGAGAATTTGCATTTTCACTCATAGTAAGCTGCTCGTGAAAATTCGAATTGTCTCACTCGTGAGATAAATCCCTGTATTCACAAGAAAACATTAGATATCCTCTGTGTTATTATAATATTGGCGTAGTGGCGTAGGAATGGGGTAGGCTACCCCCCAATAAAATTTTAGAAAATACAGCAGAAGAATAAAATGCATACCGCATACTTTCTCCACGAACCACCAGCTTATTGTAGGGCATATGACACCAGAAACCACATGGGAGCATCAAGAAATAAGAAATTTCACAGAAGCCGCCCTCCGGACCCCCAGAAGTGCACTAGCTTTCAGTGTGATAAGCCTCTACAACGTTAACTCAGCCCCTCCCCCTTACCTATGAATTCTGGCAACGCCACTGTATTAAGATCAGTGGCATAGCCAGGCTTCATAGGTAAGAAGGTTCAGTAAAAGTTGGGGTGGGGACATGTCATGACAGTCACGTTAAAGGCCGATGACACATGCACTGGTGGAGGGGAGGGGACGGGCTACCCCCCAAAAAATTATTTCTGGATGCTCCAGCCAAGAAGTAATCCTTGGGGAAGAGTCATTTATTTTCATCTGTATCATGTAAGGCTGAGAATACGCAATGTCTTCACCATAACTGCGGTCTTTACCGTAACGTCTTTTCCGCAACAATATTTCTTTACCGTCACATACCAGTTTATTCCATACTCAGGCCGTTTCAATCAGTTTTCCCGTCAACATATGCAGTTGCTTCATTCCTTTCTACTGTCAACTTTATTTAATAGGGAAAAAATCGTGACTTCAGTTATAATCACACACTTGTACGAAATGATTACTTTCGCGATACGTTTTTATACAAGGTTTGTCCTTCATTTCCTTTTTAGCATTATCTTCCTTTCATCTCCCGTTTTGAGGGGCTACTGTTAAAAGTAGAAGTCCTGTCACGAACTGTGTGCTTATCTAGGCTTAATTGCGCGTATGAATTGCGTGCAATTGCCATATCGAATGGCATCCAAAGCATGGCAGGTTTTCCTGGTTACTCATAGCAAACACGGGCAATGTTTCTGCCAATGGACCTCCGGGTTACCCGGAGGTCCATTGGCTGAAACATTGCTTGTGCACAGGCCATAATTACAGAATTTGATAGCCTTACTATGGTCATATCCCGTAGATTAATGCGCATATCGACGTGCTATTTGTGCGCATTTCAGGACAAGACTTTTAGTTTTAACTGTATGGAACGTGAGGAGGCATATTTTTGCTATCAAGTATCTGGAAGAAACTTTGAAAAATGAATTTTTTTTTAGAATTCTGCTAGTTTGAAATTTTAAACGGTGAAGACATGATTACCACGTGACCGTGATAAAGTCACATGTCTTTAAGGGAGCAACTGTGAAATCAGCTCTGCTGGATACATTCTGTGGAACAACAGAATGCTAACACTTGTCTTTCACAAAAAGATTTATCCTCAGAAAAATTTTTTTTTTAACATTTCAAAATCAAATGTGTCCGCTGTCGCAGAACCACCCTAATACAGTTCAACTTACCAGAGCCACCAATTGTTTGTCTATTCGTAGACCCAGTGTTGTCAGCTGCATTTTTTGTAACAAGACGACCTTGTGCCAATGTTTTTCTGAAATGGAATGAAAAATAACCTTACCCCTCAGGATGCTGATGTCAAATTATTAACATTTCAACCTGAAAATTGTTCAAGTGAATCAAGTCAAACAATCATTTGTGTGCAGATGGTTACAGTACAAGTCAAAATAAGTTGTACAGTACTGTGATCACAAAAGCGGACACCAAATCGCGGCGCGTTCTCGATGCGGTCGCGATCGAGGTGACAGACAAGAAAAAAACCTTATCGACAGAAGCGCAGCTAAAGCAAAACACAATCTCCATTCCGCCGATTAGATTTTCGCCGAGATTTTTCGCGAATGTCGACAGCGCCGCGATTTTGTCGGAGGAAACAGTCCGATCTGCATGTGCACAAATGTAACCGGTTTGCAATGTTAATGTACATGTGGACCTAACCAATGTATCGAGTTGTTATATATTCTAAACAAAAGGGTCAAATTCAACACTTCCCAGATGTCGCGATTGCCCACACCCTAACATTAATAACATAAATTCATAATCGTATTCATCTTAATTTGAAAATCGTGATAAACATGGACTTGAGGCAGACATCCCCGCTCCACCCACTATGTCTTTCACCACTCTCTCTCTTTTTGTTGTCCCCCCGATCTGACATTGTGTAGGCAGCACCCTCCAATTTCAAATAATTTGTACTTTCCATTTCAGTTTCACGCATTTCACCACAATCTGTCGTTTGGGGTTGAATACAATATCGCCGTGTCCAACTGTTCTCTCCGTTAGAAATTCAAGAGTTTTGTTGGTTGTTGGGATCTTAAAAAATAAAAAAACCCGATATTTTCTCCTTTTAATTATCAAAATGACTGACATCACATGAACACATTTGTATTTTACGAAGCATGTGAAGCGTCAATTTTTCGGACTTTTGGGGACATGGCGGTTTTTAATGGCGAAAGTACCAATTCGTTATCAAGTCAATTCAAGTCAATTCGTAGTCAGTTTGGTTATGGATATTAAACCGCAAAATATTCATCCAGGTCAATTCAATCCTTTAAGCCCCCTCCCTCCCCCCCCCATACATACACCTCCCTCCCGAGCTCGATATATGCCACAATCATATCCTATGGTCATAGCCCTGAGGTGGGTGTGGCCTTCCCGCTGGTGGAGCTTTGATGGAATTGTAGATCAGTCCTACTTGACTATTTTTGAAAGTGCGAAGTCTCTGACGGAACTTTTATTTATTTAACTGCAGGGGATGTACATGTAAATATACCAGGTGCGCAGTCAGGGGGTGGGGTGGGGGGGGGGGGGGGGGGTCTTGCATAGAGTCAATGTTTTTTGGTGGGGGAACAACAACACTGAATTTTACTGGTTACCCCCCCCCCTCCCCCCCCCCACCCTCCGCTGGTCTTCTACACATGATATTGTAGACTCTAGGCTACGTGCCTGAAAAAGACTTCGGATTTGGACCAGGACCGTGACGTGAACCACCAACATTAGCATTGTTGATGCAGTGCTCGACTGTGCATATTCATGATTCATAATTGTCATAATTTGCCTACAGTACACACTGAATGGCTGGGATTAGAAGAGGGATAAGTACTGGATGATTGGGCGCGTTGGCTCAGTAGGTAGAGGTGCAGGCTGCAGGCCGAGAGGTCCTCGGTTCAAATCCCACCTGCGGCAACCGCATTGTGTCCTTGGGCAAGACACCTCACCCCATTGCCCACGTGGGGGCACGGTGGCATTGTGTACTGAGACATACTGCACGTCGATGGTGCATCTGTCTTCAACCAATGCTAACCCTGCTTGTGTGGAGCTGACAGTTGCTCGCCGTTGCTCGGTGGTTCTCTCTGGATACTCCGGCTTCCTCCACCTGTAAAACTGTCGTGGTCATGATTAGCCATTGTGCAGAAATATGTGACCTTAAACAACAATAAATAAATTGGTGGATTACGACAAAAACACTCGTGTAGTGGAGTTTCCACTCACACAGTGTGATCAGGTTCTGTGAAAAAAAATTACAGCACACTGGAGACATACTTCAACAATTTCGTTTCAAAGCCTCTAGGCCAAAATACTAAGTTATGTTACTTTAATTTAACCCGGGGGGGCGAACTGTACGGAGCGAAAAACATTCAAACGATAAAATGTCGGACTCCTCAAACACGTGGTTTGAAAGTTGTGAAAAAATAATGCCCTCGTATTTAAAAAATACACTTTCTGGCGTGTTCTTTCATATGATATTCAGGAATAAACAGTAAAAATGTACGATCACTGTTTTTCTTTCATTCGAATGCGCTTTTCTTTAACCATTTACCTCGGAAATGCATGTCCGATCAGAATATCGATTCACCCCAAAACAGCCGACTTTGTGGTGAGAGAACGTCCAACCGTAAAATTGGCTTTTGACTGATTTCTGATGTTGGGTATAGAACTTCTGTTTGAAGTAATTTGGATATCGCCGATGGATGTGGCCGCCTTTTTCCTTTTTATTTGTTTATAATAATTTTACCAATTGACAGTAACATTTCTATCGACACCCAGCCGGCTGCACGGGGGGAAGCAACCCCCACTTTTGAAAATGGAAGTAGTTTTAATCATTTAATTATTTGTTAACCCTTGGCTGCATCCAATGGTAGGTTAAACAGATAGTTCTGTAAAAAGCTCAGCCAAGTCTAACTGAAAAAAATCCTTTTTTTTGCATCAACTTAATTACAGCTCAGGTCGTGAGGTCTCCTTTGACCGAGCACATTCCAGTTAAGAGGCTGGAGACATTTTTTTTTTCAGGAAAAAATAATTGAATCTGCCTAGGGATCGGGCCATCACTTTCTGAATTTAAAAAGAAAATTAAGCCAATATGATTTCATTTTCATTTTAACCGAAACTCGGGGCAAAGTTGGCCTGTTTGGCTACACCAAACTATATTGGAGGACGTTTTGTTGGGGGAGGACTTATCCTGCTGAATCCTTCATGACATTCATTGATGGACCTTGAAATACTCTGCTTCTCTTAGCTACCAGGGATTTCGCAAGGTACCATATTGGCTATATTTACATAAAATAAAAGACGGGTGGAGTTATGACTGCAGGCTTAATACTTTTCGTTCTCAGTTTGATGCGCTGAGGATTTACCTGCACAGACCAGGTCTATTCTTATGATAGTGTTCACTTGTTCAAATCTATTTACATCTCCGCACACTTTTCTTTCAAAATTTTTACTTTTGTCGATTTGAAAAGGAGGCGAGTCGGAAAATATCTTCAGGTTTATAACCCGACTGGATTTTGTTGTTTTTTTTAATTGCGATATACGAATACATCGAACGAATCTTAGAATGTACGATCCGTTCACGCCAAACTTTGAAGTTTCACCATCAAGGAATACATGTAACAAATCATCTCACAATGTATTGGTGTTTCCGTTGCGATTTTCTCTCGATTCTGCCTAAATTTTGTCTCAATTCTTTCTCCATTCTGCCGCGTTTTATCGACAGAACCGCAATTCTCAATCACGCCGGAACCGAAGCCGGATCGAGAGCCGATCGACTAAAAGACTGCTTTTGTGATCACAGTACTGTAGGATAATCACTATAAACTATGTATCTTTCCCTTCCTACACTGATAAAACCAGAAGCTGACATCATTTTCTAGAAAGCTTTCACAGAAAGCTTTCCAGAAAATGATGTCAGATTCTGATCTTATCAGTGCAAGAGCAACAATATAGTTAGTTTATTGCGGTTATGCTACAACTTATTTTGACTTGTACTGTAACTGAACTGTTAGGAAAACTTAATCAGGGTACTTATAGTCTAGGACCAAAAAAATTCAAGGGCTTTTCAAGGACATATCAGCATTTTCCAGATAAGTTTTTTTAAAATGTCCATTTGGAATACATGTATAACCTTTTTTAGAAGCCTTACCTACTTGAAAAATGTCTTCTACCTCATCCTTCTAAATTCCAGAAAAACGGTGCTTCAAAAATGCACTGTAACAAATTATGGTGCTTACAGAAGAATGACACCCAGTTAAATAATGCCTGGACTTTAATTCCTCATTTTAGGTAAACATTGAATATTCGTTATTTATGCTCGGTTTTTTTTCGTTTTTCAACAATCCAGAAAACAAGCAATCTGTCATTTTCAGAATGAGGTTCCAATAGGGCAAATTTGATTATGTTATCCAATATAGTGGACCAATTTATCCTAAAGCTTCCTCTTTCTGTTCAGGTTTGAGACGCTGATTCAGATTGAGTTTCAGAGAGGGTAAATTTAGTGATGCTACCCTGCTCTGCAGGGTAGCATCACCAAATTCACCCTCTGGGAACCTCATTTTGCAGATGACAGTCTGCTTATTTTCTGGCTTGAAGTGCAAAAGAGATGTTTCAATTGCCTTCTAAAAAATGATATAAGGCAAGATTCAAGGACTCTGAAGGAGTCTGATGGATTTTCAAATACTTTTCAAGTACAATTTCTGAATTTTTATAATTCAAGGAGTAAGATTGAAATTCAAGGACTTTTCAAGGATGTGCACACCTTGTTAATCTGCTAGTCACAGATTATACAGTATAGTCATCATAAATCGGTTGTAATCCACGCATGGGCAGTGTTCTCCAAGCGTGCATTTACCAGGTCATAAAAACCATCATCAGCAAAATTTTAATTAATGAAGCACCGGCTTGTACCAGGTGCTTCATTAATTAAATTTTTGATGATTATCCCTATAATTAGTGTTTGGAATCCAATAGAACTGCATCTGTGGAAATATTGTTCACCCATGGAAAGTAATCAGTCCACAGTGGCCATACTGTACTTTAAATGACTTTCTTTTTTAACCCTTTACCCAATGCAGACGATATAAAAATTTATTATTTTAAATATCATTTTTTTAAATTTTTCAACAAAATTTCAACAAAACCATATCATGTGACCCCCTCACTGGAACAAGCTCAATGAGCTCGTTCCAATGAGGGGTCACATGATATGGTTTTGTTGAAATATTTTGAAAAATTTAATTTTTTCAACTGCTCAATTTGCATATTACGTGGGCAGATGCACACGATTCGTTAGGTAAAGGGTTAACTGGTAGAGTGCTAGAATCCCATATTTCGGATTTACGAAATAACAGGTTGTGACCATAATATCTACATTCTGTTAGTGGAGGTTTCATATTGACCTGGCAAGAATCCGATTTTGTTAATGACACATTGCTCAGTAACATTTAATTAGATGATGCCCTTTGGCAGTATCCAATTAAATGTAACAGACCAATATATCACCAAATGAAACCTGCGGTGAAGTAAAATGTAGCACTTTATGAGTTACTTAATTATTTATTTATTGGTGTTTACTGACACTTTCTAAAGCCATGGTCACCTTTATGTGTGGAGGAAGCCAGAGTGCCCAGAGAGAACCACCGAGCAATGGCGAGCAACTGCAACATTCCCCAATGTACTAACTCCACACAATCAGGGTTAGAATTGGTTGAAGAAAAATGCACCATCGATGTGCAATATGCCTTAGCACACCATGCCCCCACATCTGCCAGTTAATACTTGAAAGTAAGATAACTGCTGAGAAATATGAACATGTGAAACAAGTGGAAGCAGTTTAAACCTGAAGTCCTCACATTAATTTTATGTTTATTTTTAGTTATTTTAGCTGTCTTTTAGTATGAATACCACCAAAATAGGCCAAATGTAGCTTTAGGTGCAATAAAATCATCATTTTTTAGCCTATGTGATCATGTATTTAAGTTTATCTTTCTGTAAATAAATAAAATATTTTATTCTAAATATGCTGTCATTTTCAAAACATTCTAGGCAGAATTGAAAAATTGCAAAATTGAAAAAACAATTTCCAAAACAGAGTACCTCAATGAAACGATCACTATTAACAAGCTATTAATTGAAAATAGAATATATTTTCATTTTTAGAATTCACTAAAAAAAACACAATCCATTCCAATGATGGGTATTAAGTTGAGTATGAATGCTTTTTGAGAATAGTACTGGCTTGGTCTTGAGCACCTAATCCCCAAAGGCTCTAGGTGCTTAGCATACCTACTAACAATTTCGAACTTGACAAATTTAGTACAAATATGGTATGTAGAAAGTAATGAAAAATATAGAAAATGGTATTCTGGCTGTACACATTAGTTTGATGGGTGCTGTACTCTGGATTCATCAACAGTTGTAGTATTACTGATATCAATTTGGAGGTATTTTTGATATAAAAAAACACTTCAGTTTCTTTTTGAAAGAGTCCAAAGTGACGCTATCATGGACATTCAGAAGGGAATTCCAAATTTTGGGTGCTATAATTTGAAACGCCCTGCGGCCCCATGTTTCAACTTCAAGGTTATAGATTTTCTCAGTTAGTAATAACTTATTATGAGATCTTAAAGCCTGGAATGGGATATAATCGTGGATAAGAGATGCCAAATAATGGGGGAGGGTTGAGTCTGATTTACAAAAACAAAGAGTGGCCATCTTGAACTCAAAACGTGCCCTAACCGGAAGCCAATGTAAAGTCTTCAGCATGTGGGCGGCATGTGAACTCTTTTTATGACCAAGAACTACCTGTGCAGCATTGTTTTGAATGTGGTGCAGGGTGCCAAGGCTTTCTTCAGTGATGTCAGTGAAGAGTGAGTTACAGTAGACAAGTCACTGCAAGATAAAGGAACATGCTAGTTTTGCTCTGGCATCTTGAGACAGGTATGATCTCATATGACTTATACGTCTAAGTTCCAAGAATGAAATTCGGGATAGATGACTGATGTGATCTTTCATTGTCAGACTGGCGTCAATGATGACACCATGGTTTCTGGCTCTGCCAGCAAACTTGATGTCCTCATTACAAATTCAAATTTTGTCGCACTGTATGTTTTTCAACTTTTGGGTGTACCACACTTCATTACCTCAGTCTTTTCACTATTCATTTTGAGTTTGTTACACTCCATCCACGACTGGACAGAACCAACTCTCCAATAATTTCTAATAAAATAAATTTTGGATAACAAATTCAGATAACTTAAAATAATCTGGTCCTCAATCAGATAATCACTAATGTGAAAAATATCTTGTTATTTGTACTTTCCAACGTTTGACATGGCATTTTGAAAAATGATGAAGACAGAAACTGGAACGACAGGATAATTAAAGTCTTAAAGGGTTATGGTCACATATTTTTGCACAATGGCTAATCATGACAAAAACACGAGCATCAAGCCATCAACTCAAGACCAGGGGTGAGTGTTAATAAGCCACGTTGCCCATTTTAGAGAGGGTTTGCACCTACCAAGCATTGGTGACTGGGTCCTATTTTACCAGTAAAATAAAGCCTGTTTACTGCAGTGAACTGCTTCACTTCTCAGGGTTCCATCACGGAATTAATTGAATGGCCACTTTGCCAATGAAAATTATTCAATTAACAGGAGTTTATTGGAATTCACCTGTTTGAGTTCATATTACAGGAGTAGTTTACCACTGAACCACTTTGGAAGGGAGGCTTCCAACCAGCAATTATTTTCAAATCTAAGGGATTAGCAGAAATGCCAGCAGTATTTGAAAGATTGCCAGTGGTGCCTTATCTGTTACTTAGAAATGTAACTATATATTGGGTGTGAAGTGCATCTCACAACTGATGGCATAGAAATCGCACAAGAGGGTTAACTACCCCTCCCCTCATCCCTGCAAAAAGAAAATTAAGAATTCCAAAACCATCTTGTGACTCACATCTTTCATCCCACCTCTGCAGCACATGGATGCCCCAACCCACAGACAGAGAGAGAGTTAAGAAAAAACCCTCATTTTCTGTATTAAATGTGTGAAGAGTTAGGCTATTGATACTGTCATGTGATACTACTAGAATGATAATTCAGGCTAACACATCCACAACAATAGGCTACTGAAAACATCAGAAGGTTTCAACAATAATTGGTAGCTGTTTGACTATGTCACTAATCCTCTGTGATGACTGTCTCATTGAAAGATTATTGCCACTGGTTATAACTACTGAACAAACTACTGTAATCAGAGCTTCTGATTTCTTTGGGAGGCTGCCTTGCTGACTATTTAAAGTTTTTTTTGCGCAGTTTCACTGAAGTTGAGCTATTATCTGGGTGGAATACACAGTTAGTGGGTGTTTCCAAATCCATCCAATATCCTGTACTGTTTTTGAGTATGTGCCAGGCTACCTGACAACTTCAAGCAACATATAGATTGTTGAATGCCTTGATATGTCAAAATGAAGTAAGCGGTTTTATTTTATTAAAATAAAATTCATTCTGAAGCAAAAATGATTTTGTTTTTATTTTTATGAATTCACTTTGCTGAATAATATCCACAAACTTGACAACATGCACCTTACTTGTCAGTTATAATCCAAAAACATGCCCATAACAGACTGAATAATTTATACATGAACCAGGGCGTGTTAAATGTATATTTTTACCAACTGAATTGTAATTGCTTTCTATTGTGTCAGGTTATTTTTTAAGACAGCTTGGGGGTAAATCCATACAAGAATCTATCTTTCGATGATATTTGGCTGTTCCCACAATATGTATAAAACTTGGGCCAGGCAGTAACTGAACAGACATGTTAACCTCCAGAATAATTTTTCAGGGAACCTGAGGGTGATTTTCAGGGAAATGGGATGGATTTCAGGGAAAAGTTTGCGCGGGGGCAAAATAAAAGAAAAAACTTGTGAATTTTCAGCTCACGGACCACTATTAACACGAGGTTATATCCAGAACTAGTTGTCAACTATGCTGATGCATTTATGCTATGTTGAAAAATTAAAAAAATCATAAAATAACTGTTGATTTGACCCCCCCCCCCCATATCCTCTTCTTCGTGAGCCCCCCCCCCCCCTTCCTCCCCACCCACCCACACTGTCCCACAGAGCACATCCACCTGTGGTTTGCTCTTATCAAAGTCTATTTAGCTAATAATTTCCCAAGTCTGGAAATGTTAAAAGGAAAAGATGTCCTGATGTTCAGTTACTTCAAGAACATTAGTACTCAGAAAGTATCTTTATCAAACTTCATGCATGTGGGACGCTTATGCCCTAAACAAAACTTTTCTTTTCATCATTGAAGCATTTTTGTTCAATTCCATTCAAAATTTTCTGGTTACAGATGGCCTACAGTTAACAGTTCTGTAGTCAGCACAACAGAATAAATGTGGTGCTAGAAAAAAGTCCATTGTGTTTAAATATGCTGTCATAATTTTTCGGCATCCTAAGCAACATTAACCTACTTTTAAGCTGTGCTAAATAGTTGATGTTTACGTTTTGATTTTGAAAAAGGGATGAGAATTAAAGCTATTCTATGAAGGAATAAATAAATATATATTATTTAATTCCTTTTCATATATTTTAATTTCCAAAAACTGCATTTAAATGAAGGTGGAGTTTTCAATTTTTTGAAAGTAAGTCACCTATTTTCACTTCGACCGACACTCGCACATTTATCACAAATCTACGAATAAAAACCCCAGAAATGAACATGAACACAGTTGAAATATATATCGTAAAATAGCCTTTTCTTAAATAAATTTAACTTAAATCCAACTTAAATCCGTATTTTACTGCTTCGTGAGTTTTTACCAGAGTTTGAAATGCATGTGATTTGACTCCGAACGTTTTTCATAAGTTACAACAGGAACGAAATATTTGACTGTTGTTTTCCGGGATTTTTGGTCCAAAACTGATTCCCGTCCGGGAGGCCGGGAACTACACTGAAATTCCGGGATTTTCCCGGGCATTCCGGGAGAGTTAACATGTCTGTAACTGAATCAAACAGTCATCGCAATAGAATCTAATAATAAATCAGGCATTTGAACTCGTTAATTGGCAATTTCCTATAGAAGTATTAGCGTCAATACATTTTCTATAGTAAATTTCCTGAGTACTCCAGGGTACCAACATAGGGGTAGACATTATGTGAATGTTCCCCCAATAGTCAATCCCCATAAATGTGCCACAGTGATGGAACCTTCAAGTGTTAAGAGAAACTATCATGAAAAGTGTATTGACTTCAATATATCCCATAAGCATACCATAAGGATGGCACCCTGGGGTACTACAGGGAACTACAATTAAAAGTGTATTGTTATCAATATCAATACATTTTCTGTAGTAGTTTACCAAAGTACCCCTGACCGATCCAAAGCCAGGAGACTCTGTGCAACCCGACAAGAGGAGGGGGGGGAGGGGGAGGGGGGAGCAGCGGTCCAAGTAGAAGTTGATCTGTTGATGTGACTTTTACAAAATTCAAGCGTGAATATACAGTTAAAACTAGAAGTCCTGTCATGAAAAGCGCACAAATAGCACGTTGATATGCGCGTTAATGTGCGCGTTATGGCCCAAGTAAACCTATCAAATTCTGTACATATGGCCTGTGCACAAGCAATGTTTCAGCCAATGGACCTCCGGGTAACCCGGAGGTCCATTGGCAGAAACATTGCATGTGTTTGTTATGAGTGACCAAGAGAACCTGCCGTGCTTTGGATGCCATTCGATATGGCAATTACGCGCAATTCCAACGCGCAATTAAGCCTAGATAAGCGCACTATTCGTGACAGGACTTCTAGTTTTAACTGTATTCCAACTGGCTATTAGATCACTGCCACTCTAGAATGTTGTGAAAGTCAAAGATCTACATGTACTTGAAATTTCCAACCGGGACGTTCATGATGGGGGGGGGGGGGGGGGGGGGGCAGATTTGTATTGAGTCAAGAGTGGGTGTAACTTGGGGAGAATAAGTATTGTAATGAATATGAAATGAGCGAGTCTCTCAGGTGACATGAAAAGAAAAAAAAAATTCCAATTCCTGTGAACGAACTGAATTTGCACCCGGTGTGAATTCGCATAAAATGAGAATTTTTTGTTTCTTTGCATGTCACCTGAGGGGCGAGTTCACGCACGTACATCTTTGAGGTTTGTGCTATTTTGGGCGATTTTTTAATCACGTTTTATTTTATATTTGCATTATTCAGAATTCAGTTGATGTTTTATTGAGTAATTAGTGTTACTGAGTAACAAAAAAGATAAAACTGGGTTTGTTGTATTGTTATTTTGTCACTCCAAGTGGATTCTCTCTGATGAGATTGTATAGCTGGCTTGTTTGGGTCTTTAATTTGCTGGTTTTCGTCCTTGTTTGCATGTGATGCAATTACCAGAAACTACAATGTTTACTGAAAAAAATATGAACAACACACATGGATTTAATAAAATTCTATTCACAGAGCAAGTGAAATATGAGTAAACATATTAAAATATTTGAACACTGAAAGTAAAACATGTTACATACTCACTGGTGATTTGACAAATGATACTGAAAACCAATGTTGATTTTGTATTTCATTCATAAAGTGAATGATGTGGGATCGTCATTTTATCAGTATCGTTTATCAAGAAAAACTCAGTCACAGGCTCAAGTCTTCATGCTTAAGCCCACCCCTCGATTTGTTATCAACCCACTGCAAGCACCCCCTGGGCTAAGACACGGGTCAGAACTCCCTAGTTAATGTTTGATTTGGAAGCCAAATCATATGACCGACCCAGGTTACTGTATGACCGATACAATTATTATGGAGCCGGCCATTATGGCCGATGCACTAAAAAAATTATTTCCAGGCCTGCAATCACATTAAGTCCGAAACTTAGATTTTAATTTTAATATCTCCAGACCAGACCACATGGTGTGGAATGGCCCTTATGGGTTTTCTTTCTAATTAATATTTAATTATTTTAATGCCACAACCAGTGGAAGGCTGTACTCTCCTGCAGATAAATTTCTGCAATAGAGATTTCATGTAGGTTTATTGATAACACTCATTTTTAGTCCCCAAAATGATATTTCGATTATATTGTAAAGTGTCAGTACCGTAATTAAAAATACTTCATGTTCTGTTGGGTGCAAACAAAATTCAAATCTTGGCAATGATAATGACTCCATATTGAATTTCTCATATTTATTGGAAGCCAACAACAATGGCTACATGCTATTTGTCAGCAAATTTAAAAAAGGACAGAAAAAGAGGGGCAATCATGGTTCAATTTTGATAAATTAGACTCAAAACACTCAAAAGTATCCTTTTAAGACAGAAACACTGTGTCCTCGTGGGCAGAAAGTTTCAAAATCTAGATCGAGAACGTCCCCGGGAACCTGTTAAAACAAAATTGGGTATCTGACGATTAAGCATGTAAAACGAGATCATACAAAGCCGAAAAATAATTAAAGTTTGCCATAATTTGTCACTTTGTTACAAGGATAACCCAAAACAATTGTTGTTAATTGGCAAAACTGTACAGATTGCTTCCAAGGCACATTCTCGGCAAAAAAAAGTAGGAGGGGGGGGGGGGGCTGAAGCACTTGGTGGTAAACTTTTTTATGACTGTGAAAATAAACCAATCAATGACAACTGGTAGTATACATTTGAAGATGAAGGAAGTACGTCAAAACCATTAAAAAACAACTATTATTATTAATACCACATGCTTCTAAAGATGGGTGTCTGCATCATACGCAGGTATTCCTGAAACTTGCAACCGTTTATTGCTTGTGAAACAGTGTTGTCCTTCTCTTGATTTGGTTCTGTTTTCCCCATTTTGGAGCAGTTTTTGCCAGCCACACTTGACGTTTTCGCCAATCTTGAATTGTCCAGGCCTGTTCTATATTATTTTTGGTCAGTATTATTAAAGCTTATGGTCAGTATTTAACAAACACAGTCTTTGTCCATGTTACGACATTACGCCGGGGTGTGGGCATGTACCTAGGGGAAGAAGAAACTGTTTGGGACAGCTTTGGTCGGCAATTAGTAGGACCTGTATCATTTGGGTGATTAGTTCGATTGGGGACACTGACGAGAATAACTTTTCGGGGTCTTTTCCTAGGTGTTTTACTCCTGTAGCCTTTGTATAAATCAACGAAAGAGAGTTCTTGTAATATGTTTAATATTGACCTGTTTCGTTTCTGTCCAACACTCTGCTGCGAAACAGGTCGATACATATTTCTTTTCGAATTCATTTTTCTTTCGCGGCGTAGGACAATTGTGTTCATGTATATGAACATGGATTGCCTGAATCAAATCTATGAATATTCGATTCGAATTCTAATTAACGGTTTTTTGCCCGTGGCTGCAGCAACATTTGACATAAAAAGTATTGTGATTCAGCGCTCATCAGTTCGCATAAGTTGAGACCCAGAAGCCAATTACCGAAAATAATGATATAAACAGACTCTGTTCTTAAATCTACTCTAATGTTGTCTTGTATTCTTAACTGTTACATCTATGCCGGACTGCTGTTAAACTTTCTAACCTGTCAATATTAATTAATTAAGCTGTAGGTTTATTGCCTGTTAGATCGAAAGACATAAAAACCGTTTTCACCTCTGGTTCATAATATCATGATAGTACTTTTTAGTTTAAACAATATTTTTATTTCCGGTAAGCAAAAATATACAAGTACAAATATATATATAGAATACAAATAATTAACGGAAAATGGATCCAGCAGCAAGCTTAAGCTTATGTAAGCTGTCTCCATTGCATTTAAGTACATTTGGCTGATTTGATATAGTACTTTTTCACACCAGCTGAGTTGTTCTGACAAAATGAAAACAATGATGTCAAGAAGTGCCAGTCAGAAAAATAATCGGAATAAACATCAAGTTACACCAATAATAGTTATAAAGCTAGACCATCACAGAAATTTGACAGCCCTGTTCTAAAGCAACAACTGGTAAAAACTGCTAAAGTCTCCAATCGTTCTCCAGACACCCAAAATGATCAAAGACAAAGTCAACTAACATCAGATATTCATCTGAAAAATTATGAACTGAATAAAGGGAAGTGTTTCAGCAAGAAATTAAGGGCAACAGAAAGAACATACCAAGTTCAAACACAGTACACAGGTGGTGGAATCCGGATGTTATTTCAAGCTGGACTATGGGAGCTAATACGCACTGCATGTACTGATTTTTATAACAACTACCCTGATCCTACTTACTTGGCCACTTCACGACTTGATCACGATAAAAATCAGAATACTCTTTCAGCGCTATACAAAGTTTTTAAAAGGTCAAGAGAATATCCAGTATATACTGTCAACCTTTACCATACCACAAGTTCTATGTTGATTAATGGGCCAGATCAGAACCGATTTGCGGCGATCTACCAGCAATTATTGGATATTGCAGATCAACTGATAGAACTATAGATGCAATTTCCCTTAACAATACCATCCAAGCATCATTAAAGTCAATTAAACAATCCAGGTCAAAACAAAATTTGAAAAACAATTCATTCCAACACAAATCACAGTTTGAACACAATGAAGAAACGAAAAAAAAGTAAAAGTGTTGCAAATACACTTTGGCTACTAATAAAACAAATCACTTCAATGACAGCAATAATGAAGATGAAATATTAAACTGTACTGTCTGTAATAATTCTGTTCTGGGTGTGAACAGTATAGAATGTGAAGTGTGGCAACAGTGGTTCCATCCAATATGCGTTGGTATGAACAGTAAGACATTTTGAGAACATAATATGAATACTGATCTTCATTTCAGATGCATTTATTGCAAAGTTTTATCAGATGATGAAAATAAAATTGAATTGTCTCATGAAGAACAGACCTACTCCATTTGTCCAACTACAGTAAATGTCACCTCAATGTCTTCAAAATGCATGCCACTTGATGGCATGAAAGCCTTTAAAACTGTTGATAACAGAGCTTCTCATCTCTAAAAATCCAAAGTTCAGGTGCAAGTACATCAGCACAGTTAAGTGATAAAAGCTGTAAGATCTCTATGAAAAGTTGCATGGATGAACTTGACCCCCAAAAGAGTTATAATCAAGTTTGTGACTCTGGTCAGACAGTGAACAGTTCTAGCAGTTTTTCAGTTACTTCTACCAACAAGTATCACACAAATCCTACAACTGTATTGCATAAAATACAAAGTTCAGCTCAAATAAGGAACTGTACAGATGAACAAATCAGTAACATAATAGTTGTCACGAGTAACCAATCCTCATCAAGCTGTTCTACAACATGGGTCTTTCCTATAAACAAACAAATATGCAGTTCAGTGTCTTCAGCTATACCTGCATCATCATACAGTGTACCTAACAGTTCAAAGAGGCCGGAATTCCATGTGATTCATATGAATAAACCAACTTCTACCCAGTCCACGTCAACATATAAAGCTGGCAAAAGCATTGAAAGTGAACTAGAAGATAAAATTAAATTAATAAATAATTTTATTAGACGTGAAAACACCCGAGATGATTACATCAGAAAATTAGAAACAGAAATAAATGAGATAAAGAAGAGCATGTCCCTTCATCACCCATTGGAATATCAAAATGTAAAGGACTGCACCAGTAGAAGTCATCATAAAAAAACTTGCAATGGAGTGAAAACATAGAAAAACTGAAGGAAAAAGTAGCAGAACTGCAAACAGAAAATTTAAAGCTCAGATATGACTTTAAATTAGAAATAGCAGAATTAAAATTCGCTCATATGTCCAGCATTAATGAACTGAAAACAGAAATTGATTTACTGAAAAGAATACAAGAGAAATATGAATATAGAAGCACTTGTACTGTCCCTCAGAGTAACATCACGGCAAACAATGCAACGATACCTGAGAAGTCTAATAAGAAAAAGAAAAAGAAGAAGAGGCAAAGGAAACCATGTACGTGCAACCAAGCTTCAAGTTTTAATCCTACAAGTGTACAACAAGAGACATCTACAGAAAATTTACTATGTCCAACTTATGAGCTACTGCAACCAAACACGACATCAGAGGTCAGTGATGAAAGGTATCAATACCAATAATTGAAGTAATTGATGAGATGAACTTCCCAAATAATGAAACTGATACTGTCTCTGCAAATCAAACATCATCTATGAAAACATTACATTCATCTGCTGAAACTTCACCAAAATCGAATCATTTTTTAGAGACAGGCCTACACACAAATCCATTTCCACCTTGGCTCAACTGCATAGACATCAAATCACCAACCACAGAAACATCTCATTAGTCCCATATAACATCCATGGCATAAACTCCAATCTATCAGCTCTGCAAGACCTCTGTAAATTTAACGATATCATCTTTATACAAGAGCACTGGCTTCATCAGTTCGTAATTCATGAAATCACCGACTACCTTAAGCATGAAAATTGTTACTCCATGTGGAAAACATTTGACGACTCTAACTCTATTCCATTAGTACAAAAATCAAGAGGGAAAGCTGGTGTGGCATTTAGATGGAGCAACGAGGTAGATCACTTATTCGCAATACATTCTGATGGAAACAGTAGAATGCTAGTCGCAGAAATAGAATCAACACCGAAGTCAGTTTGTTTAATTGGAACATATATATGCCATGTGATGGTTACCCGTCATCATTAGAAGACTACCAGGATCAGCTGTTACAAACTGAAGAGATTTTATTAAAATTCAATAGCTCGGACATCATTTTATTTGGAGATATGAATGCTTCATTTCACCGTAAACATATCATTAAGAAACTGGACCAAACACTAGAAGTCTTCTGTAAGTAACATGAACTGGTCTTAGCAACACAATCACCTACTGAATACCCTACTGATCCAACATTCCATGGCTACAATGGCAACTCCTCAGTTATTGATTATTTTTTGTAAAAGTCATCCTGCGATTGTATAGTTAATGTCAGAACTGTTGACCTACCATCTGGTACCTCTGACCATATCCCAATCAGAACTGTACTTAAGGTTTCCACTAAACAGAAAGAGCAATCATTTCCAACAAGAAAGAAGAATAGATTCTCAAGTGTAATGAAGGGAAGACCAGTCTGGGCCAGATCTGACATCAATGAGTATCGGAAGAACTTGAGAAGAACTTTTGCAGATGGTAATCATCCAAGGCTTACAGATGGACTAGATATTGAACATCACACCAACCTCATTGTCACATATATTTTCCAAGCTGAGGTTGGGGCTGTTATGAGAATTGGCACCTCTCGCGTGCGGAAGAAAATGAAAATGCTCCCTCCTGAAACAGTACAGATACACAGGGAAACGAAACAAGCCTTCTGGGTGTGGAAACAAGAAGGACGAGTAAACTGTAGCAAATCGCACTTTGTCTTGAAAAATTTGAAGATGTTGAGAAGAGTTACCAGGCAGAACATCGCCATAAAAAGGAAGAAGCTATATAAAAAAAAAATTCAAAGATCTTCAGAGCATTACCAAAGCCTTTTTTATAATCTAGTAAGAAGACAAAGGAAAGCCAGTAAGAAGCAGACAGACGCCTTGATAATAAAAGGCCGAGAATACCAAGATAAAGAGTTACCAGAAGCATGGGCAACACATTTTGAGGATCTTGCAATACCACAAGAAAACTTATTCAGTGCCAGCCACAAAGAAATGTTGGAGGCAGATGTTGCCTTTATTGAAGAAAATGCTTCTTATGTTCTTCCTCAAGACAGTCTTGATTTCACAGCTGAAGAGATTTTAGCAGCAGTGAAAAAGCTAAAAAACAAGAGCCAAGATACGAATTGCTTAACAGCTGAGTACACCAAGTATGGCATCGACATCTTAATTGAACATCTTGTCATCCTATTTAACTCAATTGTCAACTGTCATTATGTACCAGTATGTTTTAATGAGGGGATACTCAATCCACTCCTAAAAAACTCTACTAAGGACAAGAAATTACCAACTAATTACAGGGGAATCACCGTCTCAAGTATCCTGGGGAAACTTCTAGAATGTCTTATCGTGTCTAAAATAAAGAAAATCATAGAAGAGGATCAAAGTAAACTACAAAGAGGCTTCACTGCGGGTGTGTCACCACTCTTTACTTCTTTTATTCTGATGGAAGGCATAACAGAGAACAAAGAAGACAATACCAACACATCTGTAACTTTACTTGATGCAGAAAAGGCCTTCGATAAAGTATGGCATGATGGACTGTTCAGAAAAATGGCTCTTCTGGGTATACCTAGAGATTACTGTCTTGTTCTAAGACAATGGTATAAAGGCTTTGAAGTTCAGGTCAAGTGGGAAGGCCAGCTCAGTAAACCTTTTAAAATACATCAGGGAACATTACAAGGCAGTTGTCTCTCACCTCATCTTTTCAAATTAGTAAACTCAGATATCATGAAATATATGGAAGACTTCAACCTTGGCACAAAAATTGGAACAACTTGCTGTAGCCTACCAACATGTGCAGATGACATGACTGTCAGTTGTGATAGCAATTCCACAGACAAGTTCTCAATGGCAAATGGTATAGAATACATAGTAAATTGAGACCGTATACCCCTGTTAACAACCAGAAATTAGTGGAATTGAAATATCAGAAAGCAAGATACCACCATGCACAAAAAAACAGATATGACATCAGAAGAAACTGGGTTCAGTATCAACAATAATGAAATTTTACAAGATGAACATGGAAAACATTTAGGCATATTGCTTTCAACATTAAGAAGCTGCAATTTCTCCTACAATGTCCTTTGCTACAGTACACCAGACAACATTATATCACAGAATTGAAAAAGCAGTTGTCCCGCAAAAATCATTGGGGGCGACTTGACCCGGTGGCGAGTTGACCCGTAACCGAAGTTTTTTTCTAGGGGACGGTTTGGGTCCATTAGCGGTCGGTTTGGGTCAAATTGCATAGGATGGTTCGACCAGAGGATGGTTTGGGTGTAATTCAGTGGCGGCGCCATGGGGTGTGTGTGTGTGGGGGGTGGGGGGGTGGGGGGGGGGGGTTGGGGGGTTGGGGGGTTATGGCGGGGGGGGGGGGTTATGGCGGGGGGGGGGGTATTTACCCCTCCACTTTTTTCGCCAAGCGTAGTAAAAAAATACTATCATTTTAATTTTTGTATTGAACGTTGCGGTTGTGGTGTAATGGTGGGTATGCTTAATTCCATATTTCCAAGTGCACTAAAACAGAGAAGTTTTTAAATTATGTTTGTGTGGTCCCCCCCCCCCCCTCCCCCACACACACATTAGCTGCAAATAACAAACAAGAGTCGAGAGCCCAAATTGCAACAAGGCGTGCCGCGTTCAAACGGTCTGAAACATACCGCTGAAGAGTATTCGAGAAATGCTAGAATTGAGAGCGTGCAACGCAGCAGCCGTTTTGGAATGCAGCCTACTTTCATTTTCGATTTGAGTGTCGTTTGGTGCTTTGTGCTCGCACTTTACAACAGCGTTCTTCCGTTAAATATCACCATGTACGACGTTTTCTATAACTGAAAGACCTAACCAATAAGTTTCAAAAGGATAAAAACTGTTTTAATTTAATTGTCTGAGAATTCTCCAGAGAACACCATTTACAACGTAAGTTTTGAAAAAAAATTTCAACTTAAGGGAGGGGACACCCTTTCCGAAGCCCACCCCGGCTGTGCGGCGTGCAATACTCAACTGTACCACCTCACTTCTGTAACTCTAGCACCGCCACTGGTGTAATTCCATACTCCTTGACAATAAGTCTGGAAATAGCGACCACGACAAAAGACACAAGAACTTCGTCACCTCCCTTTCAACACTTTCAACAGCCCGACTCACACCATGTCAGGATTTATTTTTAATTGTAATGACAAAATTAAAGAATGGAAAAATCAGTTTCAGTTACTTAAAAAAACACACTATAAATATGTTGTTTAAAGAATACCAAAACATGATACAAAACTAAGACCAAGGATGTTTTGTATGCAGCGCTTAATGTGTGACATCCTCAGTTCGATAGCTTCGAAATCGAAGTACCAATTTCAAGTACATGGTAAGCTGTTCAACTGAGTACCCGTGTTCAAACCACAAGGAAAGGGTAACGGAGCACCCGGGTTGATGATTGTAAAATGGGGTTTCTGCTACACCCCATTTTTTAAATTTATCATAATAGCACCCAACCCTCCCAATTCCAAAAATATTTTTATGACCGTAGCTAGGCATAAATTATTGGTTTAACATACATGTGATTGATTTGAACAGAATATACACCCTCTTCGCCTGTTCACTGAAATACACACATAACAAACATTTGGTGGGATCGCGGTGGCTCAGTGGTTATAGTATTGGGCTCAAATCGAAAGATTCACGGGATAACTGCGTTATGTCCTTGTGCAAGGTACTTCATTCCGATTGCACAAAAGGGTGTTGTGTACTAGGGCGAACTCCACGTCGATGGTGAACTTGTCTTCAACCAATGCTAACCCTATTTGTGTGGAGTTAGTACGTTGGGGAGTCTGACAGTTACTCGGTTGTACCCTCCGGGTACTCCATCTTCCTCCACAGATAATAATGCACGACAAGAGGTGACCCTGGCTGTCGAAAATGTCTTTAAACCCCAATAAATAAACAAATCAATAACAAACATTTGGAGTTTCCAATCTTGTTGAGTGTTATTCATTACTTCATTATATACTGAAGGCGTTTGATAAAGTGCCTCATAGGAGACTAATCAGCAAGCTAAAAAGTTATGGGGTTACAGGCAACATACAACAAAGGATAAAAAGCTTCCTGGATGACAGAGAACAAAGAGTAATCGTAAACAGCAGCAGGTCACGGTGGGAAGCGGTCACCAGTGGCATCCATCACGGAGTTGTACTTGGGCCAATACTATTGGTACGGTACTCTATATAAATCATATGCCAGACATTGTGGATTCGCAAGCTTACCTATTTGCTGATGACACAGAATTATATAGAGAAATTATAATAGAAAGGATGAACGGATTATAAAGAAGGGCCTGGTGGCACTACAAAACTGGTCTGATATCTGACTGCTGAAGTTTCATCCACAGAAATGTAAATATATGACCGTTTTAACATGGAAGGGACACAGAAACAATGAGAATAATCACTTTCTGCTCGACAACAACAGAGATATATACAGAACCGCACATACGTTTAAATGGGTTAAGAATTATCACACTCCATTGCTTTCGCCAGGATATCACGAGAACCAAAGGCTCGAGTGATATCCTGCGCCAAAGCAATCGAGTGCGATTATTTTTTTTAAATCATCCAAACGTATGTGCGGTTCTGTATTTATCACACACCTCCCATGTAACAACCAGTCTAAACTAAAACTAAACTAAAAGCACTTTTCAACTGGATAATTTCCACATTTCCTTCGTTGTAAACAAGAAACACTTTTAGGTGGTGGGGTACCAACCCTAATCTGCTTTTTAATTTTTACGGCATTCAATTGGTCGAAACCAATTGATACAGATCAGTGTCACGGTCACGATGATCGAACTTCAAATATTGACTAAATTGCGGGGAATAACTCAACAAAAACTAATAAGTTTAGCACACTCCATAACTATATTACCAGTTATGGAAAGTATTCGTCAAGGAACAAGCAGTCAGAATTTTATTTTTATATTGCAGATTTTGACTCGAATCTGATTGTTCAAATATTCAGGGTAAACAAATTTAAATGAGGAACTTGTAATTTCCAAGCGATCTCGACTCCGGGGCATTCGACCAATGATGACGCGATTTATTTAGACGAGTTACTAATCTGTTTACGTTGAAAACGAAATCGAACGTGTTTTGTATCGCCACATGTTCAATGCAACTTTATTTCTATCGTACAGGCAGAACAGTGGAAATCCAGTGTTTTACATTAATAGGTGTGCGATAAAGAATAAAACTGGGCAAATCGGATGGAGAGAAGGACATAGGGGTACTGATCGATGGCTGAGTAAACTATGAGATTCACCTACAAGCTCAAACAAGGAATGCCAACCAATCGATGGCGGGAGATATAAGAAGAACATTCACTTACATCAATGAGATCAACTTTAAATTACTGTAATAAGGCCTAGTGAGGCCGAATCTAGAGAGTTCTGCTTGCATATGGCACCCGTACAAATTAAAAGACATTGAAGAAGTGGAGAGCATACAGAAAAGAGCCAATAAGTTAATACCCAGCCCACGATCCTCCATTGTGGAGACCTCATTGAGCTCGCCCCAATGAAGGCTCGCGAGCAATGTCCCCGAAACAAACAAATAAACAAACAAACAAACAAAAAAAAAGAATGGTTAGTTATTCAAGAATATTTAATGGCAAATGTCTCTACTATTGGACAAGGGGTAAATTTTAGTTTATACAATCCGGACAATTAAGGGTTCGAACAGGAAATGTTTTCGGAGTAAGAGGAGAAAAATATTGTTGTTAACTTTTTCTTGAATTCTTTCCTATTCTCTGTATTTCTGTTATCTATTTCTAACTCATTCCATAGCTTTGGTAGCGCAAAGACGGGTAATTTATCCAGGGTTTTGGTTTGGTTTTGTGTGTGCGTAAGAGACCTGCCTGGCGAGTAGTCATGTTGGATTGGTTATTTACAATTGATAAGAAGTTTGCAAATGAAACCGGGAGGTTTCCATTATGCTAATCAAACATAAATAATAAGGCATGTAAATTGTATAAATCTCTTAACTTCAATATACTATCTTTGATAAATAGGGGGTCAGTGTGGGCATTGTATTTCTTAATATTTATTATTCGTAGTCCTCGTTTCTGCAGTTTTTGAAGACAATCACAGGCTTTTGACGCACCCCATAAAAGAATTCCATAGATGAAGAGGCCCTGTATCAGAGTGAAATATAAAGTTTTCATAAAACTATTATGGAGAAACTTTTTAACTTTATTTAGAACGAAGTTGGCAAGACCAACTTTCGCGCCGAGTTGAGATATGTGGGCGTTATAGAATAAGTTGTCATCAATATTTATACCAAGAAACTTTAAGGACTTCTCACTTTCGCCATCACCAACCTTGCAGATTACCCGGTTGTTTATACAGACATTCTGATAAGTAACATTCCTTTCTCTGTGACCTGGATTAAGTAAGATGTATTTCGTTTTCTTTTCGCTCAGGACTAGGTGGTTGGCTGCGCACCAGTCAAATTTATTTTTTAATTCCTCACTGAAATCTGAGACTAGGGCATTTATCTCCACTCCAGACTTGTATGCTTCTGTGTCATCGGCAAACGACAAGACATTTAATATAGTTGAATTACTTACGTCATTGATGTATATTATAAATAAAATAGGGCCCAATATAGAACCTTGTGGAACTCCGCATGTCAGTTCAGTTAGATTAGATTTACTATCACCAAGCGATACATACTGATTCCTGTTCTTCAGATAGCTTTTGAACCAACTTAAAGCGTTCCCTCTTATTCCATAATGTTCGAGTTTTTGAAGAAGGATGTCGTGGCTTATTGTATCAAAGGCTTTGGAAGGTCAAGAAAAATAGCTAAAGTGGAGTCCTTACTGACTTTGTTATTTTCTACAGCAACATGTTGTAACAGTTGCATAACTGGATGTAGTGTGCTATGCTGCTTTCTAAAACCATATTGGTGGTGATAGAGAATATCGAATTTGTTCAGAAATTTTATCAGTCTAACAAACATCAGTTTTTCTAAAATCTTTGAAAATACAGGGAGAATACTTATTGATCTATAATTTGTGAAGTTATTTTCATCATCTGATTTAAAGATCGGGATTATCTTTGCAAATTGGGATTACCTTTGCAATTGGATATCGCTTGATTGGTTAAGCTTGGTCATTGAATATAATAGTCAAAAAGTCCTTACAACAATTGTTAATATTGTTTCGCTCAACTCCTTGTAGTTTAGGCCAATTCGAGCTTCCTCTGACAATCCACCCCTTAAACCACCTGGGACTTAGTCCAAGTGTTTAAAGGGGTGCGTCAGAGGAAGCTCGGGTTAGATAGAGACACACACCGATTACTTTTATTCTGCGTCATATCTAGCGCTAAAATATACACGTGCCGATATTAGTGTTAAGGACAGACCGTATATCGGAGTGCCGACGAATGAGAAAATAGTGAACATATGTGGTTTTACATCTACATATTGCCTGCATCTTTTGAAAAAGTGTTATATATATAATCCCACCAACCCAACCCATAAAGGTGTAATACTTAGAGTGGGATTTTAGTATACATTGTCGCCTTTTAGACTTTTAAATGAAGCTGCAAACAAGAATGAGCCACTTCGGGGTTCATTTTTAGGTCACCTGACTGAAGGTCGGGGGAGGTTAAGTGATCACTTTCTGTCCACCGTCCGGTGTCCGTCATCCGTCCGGCGTGAACTTTACATCATCGACTTCTCCTCCTAAACCACTGGACCGAATTGAACCAAATTTGATATGGATGTTCTTTACCATAGGTCAATTAAAGTTTGTTCAAATAAAGTTGCCACGCCCACAGGAGGCACCACAAGGGCCATTACTCCGATAGCACCCATAAGTTGATTTCCAACATTAAAAAAATCTTCTTCTGCAGAACCATCATTTATAATCTTCGGATGTTTGGCATACAGCATCTCCTGGGTGTGTGTGTGTGGGGGGGGGGGGGGGGGGCTGGCAGATTCAAGTTTGTTCAAATCCAGTTCATCTTTTAATATTTGGGTTTCCTATGGGAGCCCGAATTTAACTTGGTGCTATATGAGGAAATTTCTGTAAAAATTTTCTTCAGATCCACCAGTCAAAATCCTTTCATATTTGGTATACACCATCTCTTGTGAGGAGGGAGGGGGGGGGGGGGGCAATTTGAATCCCTGGCTTGAGATTTGGGCTCTCTTTGGGCAGGGGTGCAGGTTATGTTCAAGTTTGTTCAAATCCATTCCTTAGTGTTTTTCCATAAACTTTACCTTTCCTGACTTCATTTCTCTGTAGTGTTGATGAACCATGACTAACTGAATGTGACGTCAAGTACTTCTTTGAACCACTTTGTCAGGTGAGTGATTAAGGCCCCTTGGGGCCTCTTGTTTGTTTGCATTTGCCCCAAAACTTCATTTAGAGGTCCAAAAAGCGTGATTCAATTCTTATTTTGGCATCCTATGCGTTCACACAGGTGTACTGTGTGAAAATTACTATAAAAGGTCATGACCCAACACGCAACGATCATTGCGTTATTTTCTCAATGGCCCACACACCCGCTGGTACTCAATAAGTCAATCCCCTTCGGGAATTCACACACTTTGTTGAATTTCTCTAACGGTCAAAATGCAATGACCGCAATGGATCTGCCATTCACTTCTTATAACATCTACAGTTTACTGTTAGTTGAAGGGGGTGTCAGAGCCATGGCATGGTGGAATAAGAAAACATTGTATGTTTAATGGAAACACTTCGCGAGGTGTGTTCGAATTGGGTGGCTAATTCCTTGTTTGCGAAACACCTAAAATTCTTAGCACAGGAAGCTATATGGGTGTCCATTTCATATTTATGTTTAATACGATAACATGTGATATAATATCCTTGTATAACACTCAACCAATATGCCGATGACTCGAACTGATATACTTAAAAAATTGATAAAAATTATATACTAGATAATAATACTTCTATAGGTATATTATTGATTGAAAGAATTTTTTTTTTGTTCTCGACCGAACTGAGTTATATGTGATACTAATCATTTTGTGAGGACTATTCCGAGAAGTCTCAGTGATTTGCTTTGAAACGAACCTGAGCCCATCAGACCTGCCTGCCTACGAATCTGCGCCATTGATGGAAAGAATAAGCGTCATGACTTGTCTCAAAATTTCCTCAATGGCTTCAAAACTACGTAAGATAATATTACTATTTAACTTATGCTGAACTTATGAGTCATTGGGGCACGATGCCGCCGGGTACTAAGGCGTACTGCACGTCGATGGTGCACATGTCTTCAATCGCTGTAACCCTGCTTGAGCGGAGCTTGAACAGAGTTAGAATGTTGAGGAGCTGACAGTTGCTCGTCGATGCCCGGTGGTTCTCTCCGGGTATTCCGGCTTCCCCCACCCGTAAAACTGTCACGGTCACGATTAGCCATTGTGCATAAGTATGTGACATTAAACACCAATAAATATATAAATAACTTATAAGTTATAGAACTGAAGCTTTCGAGAGTAATTGTGTTTCTCTGTCATGTTTTTTTTATACAGCAATCTTGTTCGGAAATCAGGTTTTCATTTTGTAACTAGAGAAGCTGGAGGGCTCAGTAGGACCTAGAGCAATTGTAATAATTCCCATGTGTTCTTTTCTGGTTAAATACTCGCCATATTAATATCATTTGTCATCGATAAAAACTTATCTTCTTGTTAACATCGGAAGGAATCTGCGCAAAAATCGCGAGCGAATCCGAGCGGAAGTAATGAACGAACTGGTTTTGTAATCGCCTTTCACCCCCAACGACTCTGCGCACCTGCTTTTACTGAATGCGACTATGTCCGTGTGTGTGTGGGGGGGGGGGGGGGGGACCTTTGGGCTCCCACACTCTAAAATCATCAACCCAAATCAAATGGGTTGGTTGAATATGAACCCAATTGGGTTCATATTCCCTTTTAACCCAGATCACTTTAGAGTGCACCTATAGAACACATTGTTCCTACTCCAATTTATTGTTTTATACCTCGTGGTATGTCTGCCTCATGACATGTTAGTAGCCTTGTCTCAAATTTTCACCTACCCGCTCCATGTAAGGCTTTAAAGTTTCACCCCTGACTTGAGAGTTGGGGGTTGGGGGTTGGGAGGGGGGTTCGGGGGCTGTGCCTTTCGGGTTGTTTTTTCGTAATCAGAGTAAATTATTTCACCTGCAAATATTTGCACTTATGTGTGTTTGACATATGTTGCATTTTATAACATTTTATTGAAACCATTACACACATTACTTGATGTTCTTTTAAGTTCTCCTGCTCCGGGTTGTTCGCTTATCCACATTAAGTGGGTTGTTTAATATTATATTACTTGCAGGAGTGGTGGTAATCTTATTCAATGGCCATTTCTCGGAGAAAAGCCTACCCGTGTGAAACCGTAAACTTGATAGCAAACTGCCGCCAACCAAGCGCTGGAAGTATTCCTCATCTGACTGCACAGATGCCTTTGCCGGATACACAGAACACGCTTCAAACTTCACATGGACAGCCGAATCATTGTTAATAGATATTCGCACATTTCATCGCCTGCTCAGGAGTGCGACAGCCGAATTCGTAAGTTTATTTTATCGGAGACTTGTAGCATTTATAATAATATGACTCTAATAAAAGTCATCTTCACCTTTCTCTTGCTTCGATTACTTCTTTGATTGGAAAGGCCTCCAGTATCTGTAGTCGGAAAAGTGAAACTATCCAACCCAATGAAACGTGAGGGGTAACGACCACAACCAGGGATGTCTGAAGCAATTTTTCCGCTACGGAAAGAAACAGACAGAAAACGGATTCAGTCGGGTTGGGGTGGAAACAATCCAGCCTTCCAATCCCATATAAAATTGCAAAAAAATAAATTTGAGAACATTGAATTTCAGATGCTATTTTTTGTGTTTTTGTTGTTTCATTCTTAATTTCGCAGTATTTTATATTTTGAAAATCATTTTTGAGACCGTCTTTGTGATCAAAGTAGGCCTATACTGAACAAGAGTTTTTTGTGTAAACGTTAAGACGGTGATACATGTATGAGGTGCGAACATTATATTGGACAGCAGAGAGTTATGGAGGATCAATAATAAGGTGGGATTAAATTATTACAGAACCTGCCGAGAAATGTGAAAGTACTGTATCGAGTATTGCACACGATTATTCCATTCAAACACTCGGGGTTTAAATGGTTAATTTGAGGTTATTACTTAGTTAGTCTCATATCGACAGAGATATTAATCCGAGGTAACTTCATATCAGCCCGAGACTGAGGGTTGAAAGCTGATGAAAAGTTACCGAGAGATGATGTATCGGCAGATATTGGTACTGAAATGGTTAACCGGATAATCGGTTTGAGACCAGTTTGCTACCTAACCGATTAGAAAAACCGAAAACCGGTTATCCGAAATATCGATAGTGATCGTCATTCCACGTTTAAAACGTAATAAATCTGCCACTTCTCCTATGTGAAAGAAAACACATCGAATCCGCGTTGTGTATATTGAGAAATAATCGACTTCGGCGTTCAAGACTTCGTTAATGATCGGCAGTTTCCGTGAGTAATGAGTAATAGCAGAAACTATTCCGAAGTGTGTTTACAAACGTTGTTGTTTTCACTCTACGGAATAGTTTGAGAATACTGCTTTCCGATTCCAATAGTTTTGATCCAATATTCGGTGAAATAATGGCCACGGATTATCGGTTATAGATCCCGGTTAGTCGATTACGAAAATGAGCCAACCGTTTCAGCCCTAGCCGATATAGAATTAATTAATAACCTCTTTATTTATTAAACCACAACTAATAATTACAAAATGTTTTCAAATATGTTACATGTTTTCTAACAGTGTTATTGTTTCTCGTTCTTTTCATAGAAACCGAACTTTCCTCTTCCCCTAGTCCAGCTATTCGAATGACACGGATTCCCCGCTTGGGAAGCCGCGTCGTTCGAGTAGCTGAACAGTCTAGTCCCCCACTTCAACAAACCCCGCTTTCGACTCTGAATTTTAGTTTGCGATAAATTTTCTGTACAACTCTCTTATTTCTTCTCTTCGCCCACCTAATCATTACTTAATGTCATCGTTAATTCCTCATCACGCAAAACTCTGCTTCAAACCACCTCATCATGCCTGGTAACGACAATTTTCCCAATAGCGTTCGACACATGGTCCGCTGAGTTCCAATGTGTTCTTTGTGCCAGTAAACATACAGATCACATCGGAACTCAGGGGACGACATATCTGTGAACATTTCAGTGTAAAAAAAATCGGTTGAGCCTAGTAACGCATCAAGGGGGAGGGGGGGGGGGGGGGTGGTGCAACTCTAGCCTGGTTCATATCGATCGAGATCGGTCTCGTATCAGCCGAGTTTGAAGACATATCAATCGAATGTGACAAAGGGTAATTCTGGAAAAGAAAATCACATCTAATCTAATAAGTAATGGATGATAACATGCCTTATGCGAGGCAGGTCTTTCGGATGCGATGATCAAACCCTTATGTGAAAATAGTGGATTTTTTCCTTATATCAAAATAACACTTTTCTGCCACCGTTCGGTCAGCAAGCTAGGGGTAGAGGGTGACCTCCACTGAGAATGCTGTTGCTACGCCCCTGAGGCCCAAAATACATGTGGGGTATTAAGTTTTAATCCAAACAGCAAGGATACCGGAGCCTAATTTGAAGAGTGTGTGTGTGGGGTCGGAGAGGGCCAAAGCCGAAAAATAATTAAGTTTGCCATAATTTGTTACTTTGTCACAAGGATTACCCAAAACAAGTATTGTTAATCTGCGAAAGAGACTGTGCAGATTGCTTCTAAGGTACATACTCGGCGAAAAACTGTGTGTGCGTGGGGGGGGGGGGGGGGGTGGGGAGGTATAACCCCCCCCCCTCCCCGTCTCCGTCGTTTTTAAATAGTTACACACAAATCATTTGGGGAACAAACATAGAAAACCGTAGCCAAATATCAGTTAACAGACATCAGTCAGAGGCTAAATCCGAAGGTTCACCGAACGAACATTTGCAGAGGCATCCAGTGCCTTTTCCCAGAAAACTAGTTGTAGGCTGGGTGGAACACCTACTCCGTAAGTGCTTTGGTGGCAACTCACGCTCAACATACTAAACATCCAGCTTCATGAATTATAAGGTTATGTTGTGTTTCATTGTCTCCTCCTTGAATTACAAACACAGCGAGGGGGCGCGGCGGCTCAGTTGGTAGAGGTGCAGGCTGCAAGCCGAGAGAAAAAAAAATTCGACCCAGCTCCATATTTCTCATTCTTATTCGCCTTAGTAGCGTGAGAATCATAAATATCGTGCTGAATTATATTGAGAATACATATCCCCAACAGAAAATGCCAACTTTGTACCAATCCTCACACTCAATGGTGAAAAATTCACGAAAATGTACAAAATTACGAAAAAAAATTTATTGTTTTCATACACACAACGGTACACAACGTCCATTAAATCAAATCTACGACTACTTTGGGAGTTAAATTATATATCAAAAATTGCAGAAAAGCAGTGGCTTTATAATGATATATAACAATAGTCATTTATTCCATAATGAACTGGTGAAACGTGTGAAATATTAACCATACCCCCTAAACTCAAATTCAAACGGCATCGACTTTTCTCATTCAAATACCGTATTATAGCATCATTGTTTGCACAAACTGAATGTGAGAAACAGGGACTGAACGTTTGTCCAGTGACGTTTGACCAACCACTTTATATCAAAGCAGTGGAGATTGTGTCTTCGTCAGATAAGTTGACAAAAGTTTTCGTTAGACTCGTTATGTCATATTTAGGGGCAATTGGTTCGATCGTGGCTGGTAGCGGCTTGGATGAACTTTGGGGGACTGTTTATGCTGGTGGGTCAATCCATCATTTGATCAGTGGTCATGCATATTCAAGAGCAGTTCGTGCCCATTTGCTAACACAAATTGCCATTACAAAACTTGTGTTTGAAGAAAGCCGAACACTAGATAACATAGACTGCACAGAAGTCAATGAAATATTCTGTGGACTTGCCAGAGGTGACTGTACAACAGCTGACGCTGTCAATCAAGAAAGTGTCAACCATCTACTGTCAAAATTACACGAACTGCTCCAGAATGCGTCCGTAGAACGCACAGGAAAGCTTTGGGTACAATACTACGAGCAAATAGGTCTTCTCCAGTTGTTCTTGAGAGCAGAGCGCACAGGCGACTGGGAACTCCACACATATTGTGTTCGCAATATGATTCCAGTATTTCACACAGGTGGTCATTTTGCATACGCAAAAAGTTCTCATCTCTATTTGCAGCAGAACAATGAGCTAACAGAAATAATGCAACAGGATGATTTGAAGTTGTTCACTGAGAAAGGTTACTTTACCATAAGGCGCTCAGATAAATTCTGGGACGGGATATATTCTGATCAGACCATAGAGCAGTGTTTAATGAGAATGTTCAAGCTCCCTGGTGGTTTCACACATGGCAGGGGAATAACCGATAGCACTGTTGCGAAATGGGTACATGGACTACCTCTTTGCCTTCCGATATGTAATGCTCTCGAAAATTTTGTTCATGTTCACACTGGTCATGGCGAACAACATCGGGATCTCCGTCAAAGTTCACAATTGACTGATGCCAGTGATATCACCAAATTATTGAACTGGCTCAGAGTGCATTCCCCCTTTCAGAATAGAGATCCACTACAATTAGTCTCTATAGCGACCGGGCTTGTGGCCGACGAAACTGTGAACTGTGACCAAGTTCGCAAAATTGGTGAATGTTGCGTATCGAATGTTGTAAGCAAAACGTTCAACAGCATCAAACTACGACGTGTTGACACTGTGAAGTCTTTCGCATCGATGGCAAATAGCATCAAAGTCCGTGGAAGTAAGGTAGTGATTGACCCCACAATTCTGTTCAACCGCATCACATGTGTTATTCAGTCACAAGCAGAGATGGAAGAGTATCTCAAATATGAACTCGCCCCGAAACCACCAGCATTGTTTGATTCTGCTGGAATGAGGAAGACACAGGAAAGCACGCTCGGTAAGATCCTCAAAACATACGGTTCCGAGCAAACTAAAATCCCAGAACATTCTCTGTTTGTTGTAGATGGTGGATTTTTATTGAGGGCAGTTGTATGGCCTAAACAGTCGTCATATAAGGACATATGTACATCATATTCCAATTATCTAGTGAGACATTTTGGGGCGAACGTCGTGGTTGTTTTTGATGGTTATGCTTGTACAATGTCGACAAATGGCATGGAACAAGCCCGTAGATCTAAAGACAGGTATTCCATTGATATCAATATCTCGCCCGAGTTACCAGCCACCACACCCCAATCCGATTTCCTTGCAAATGCCAAGAACAAAACCCAACTGATCGATCTTCTAATGCAGGAGCTATCTGCTATCAATATTCAGCCCAAGCAGGCCGAGGCTGATGCTGATGTACTGATAGCCGAAACTGCACTTGACATCACTCAAGATGACAACAATGTTGTCGTTGTGGGAACAGACACAGACTTGTTAGTCATTCTTACCTCTCGAGTTCAACCGGGATGTAATATTCACATGATGTATTCCATTACCCCAAACTTACTAGTTTCAGTTAGTGAAATAGCAACCAAAATGGGTGACCATAGCAGCAACCTCCTTGTAGCACATTCTATAAGTGGTTGTGACACTACTTCTGCACTCTTTCGAGTTGGTAAGAAGAAAGTATTCAGTACAATTGTCTCCGATGTTACTAGCGACTCACAACAGTATGTCAACACAATTTTGGCGGATGACAGTACACCAAGTGTATACGGCTAATGTTTGAATCTGCCCTCCATAGACATGGGACCTCGAATTATTTATAATAAATCGGATAATTGTCGCTTGTAACCCACTTTCCACTGTACACTATCTTGTCAGACTATATGTTTTTCGGCCTTTTCTGCGACTTCTCCCAGTTATCATGAACAATCCAAGAACACCCAACAGTCGTGTAATACACCACTGTAAAGCTTATTCGTACCCCTTTCCACTGACACTGGGTACTGCTTGATACGTTATTCGAATCAAATTTGAGGGGGGTATAACGAAGATGAGTGTTATCGTTTTCGAAAAGCGAGTTGTGTACCTTGTTAATGTTAAAATACCATTATGGGGGCACGTCAGCATCGATTAAAAAATGCTATAAAATATCATTTGTTTTTCGATTTCACAGCTTGTGCCGAGGACCTGTGGCAACCCCCCCCCCCCTCCCCAATTATTTTAGTTATTTCAGAATTTTACTATTTTCTGGCAAATATCGTCAGTTATTTGTGTCAGAGAAAATGTTGATTAAAAAAGGTGGTTTTTTTTTCGTTCATTATTTATGTTCACGGGGAGTACTTTTCAATTCGCAGATCCATACAATAATGCCTGTGTGTGTGAAAGTTATTTATTAATTTCGACCCAGACGAAGGAAGTGTCTCTATAAACATTTCCAAGAAATGACACGGCTCTTTTTTTTCCAGGAGTTTGTTTCACTGCAACTCTTTTGTTGTCAGAATGTCCCGCCTCTTGCTTTTGCAACTCGACACAAAGCACACGAAAATGGATGTCCCATTTCTTATGTAGTGTCAATGGATGTATTGTGTTTAGAAAGTTCATACTATTCGAAAATTTGGAAAAGAGCACTGCGGTGGTCGTCAGGTTGATGCTTGTCATATTGAAATCTTTAAAAGCTAGAATTGTATAAACAAACTGACAAACCTGCAACGATAGTAATTAACACTTTTAGTACGCATGTGGTAGTTACTTGAGATCTGTTGGGGTTAATGTCACTTAGGCACTTTAGGCTGAGTGGCTCTGGTAGGAGAAAAATATTTTTCTCCTTTCACTGCCAGTGGCATCCCAAAAAGTTTTGTCCCGCCACTTTAATTTAACCTCGTGCCGGGTTAAAAGTGTTAAAATCCAGGGTCAACCTCGGGTTAAAAAAAGGTCATGCCAATTTGAGAACTCTGTACATTTTTGAAGGCATAAATTCACAGAAAGTGAAGAAATAACCACAGCAAAATGCCCCAAGAAATATGAGGGTGATAGTACCAGTTTTATGGAATGTGTATAAAGCTGATTTATTTAGGAAAAGTGGAGGGAGGGGTCGGCTGAGTCCCCCACTTCCTTCCTCTGTGACTACGTCGCTGACTTCAAGCAATTGACTTTGGCTGGAATCACTGTGATCGTAAAAGATGGCATAGAGTTTCCAGTGTATCGCAACTGGGTCACGATCTAGAGGAAGTTCTCTCTTCGCTTTACCACCCAAAACACAGCAAAATCTCGTCTGTTGATAAATAAACGCAAAAATATTGGTCCTCAGATGCTATTGCCGTTTTGTTTTTCTGTTTTTCATTTAAACCTTCACCCAACGCAGACGATATCAAAATTTATTATTTTAAATATCATTTTTTCAAATTTTTCAAAAAATTTCAACAAAACCATATCATGTGACCCCTCGTTGGAACGAGCTCGACGAGATCGTTCCAACGAGGGGTCACATGATATGGTTTTGTTGAAATTTTTTGAAAAATAATATTTTTTCAACTGCTGAATTTGCATATTACGCGGGCGGATGCGGCCGAATCGTTGGGTAAAGGGTTAAATGTCGCAATATTTTAATCACGAAAGCTCGTTCCTCTTGTGTAACCCTTAACCTGACGTAATGGCCAAAACCGACCAGCGCTATTCACAAAAATTACCATTCAATTTTCATTATTTTTCCATTTTTTTTTGTCTTAACTATAGCTTTTGACCCCTCATTGGAACGAGCTCATTCCAATGAGGGGTCATATGTCATGTTTTTTTTACTCAAAAAATAATAAAAAAAACATTAGTCATACTAAAATTTTGTTTGCAAATGTCGTCTGTCTTTCGTGTTTGTTAAAGGGTTAAATCTTTACCCAACGTAACGGCCAAAACCGGCCAGCTGCATTCTTAAAAATCTCCAGTTAATTTTCATGATTTTTTTCATTTTTTTTGTCTAAAAAAATATAGGTTATGACCCCTCGTTTTGAACACATTTGAGCACACTTTCAACATTTCGAATTAGAACCCGTTAGAGCCTTTTGCCACAAACCAATTGTCTAACGACAAAAGTGGCACGACGGAAGCCACATGGGATTGGATAAAAAATTAAAAACCTTTATGCACATCTAGAGACCCTACCTGAACATATAAACACACTTTTAGCATTTCTATTTAAAACCCATAGGAGCCTTTTACCGGAAACTGATTCTCTAATGACAAAATTGGTGCTTCAGGTGCCACACGGGTCGAATAAAAAATCTGGAACATTTATGCACATCTAGACACCATACCGGAACATTTTTGCAGCATTTCAACATTTCAAATTAAAACCGATATAAGCTTTCGCCGGAAACCGATTCTCTAACAAGAAAAGTGGTGCTTCGAGCACCACATGTGGGTCCAATTAGAAACCCAACACATTTATGCATATCTAGACATCCGACTGGAAGTATGAACATACTTTCAATGTATCGAATTGAAACCCCTATGAGCATTCGCCGGAACCCGATTCTCTTAATGACAAAAGTGGCGCTATGGGCACCACATGGGGCCGGATTAAAAATCCAAAAACCTTTATGCACATCTAAACATCCTACTGGAACGTATGAACACACTTTCAACGTTTCGAATTAAAACCCCTAGGAGCCTTTCACCGCAAAATCGATTCACTACCGATAAAGGTGGTGCTACGGGTGCCACTTGGGGCCAAATTAAAAATCCGTAACCTCCATGCACATCTAAAGACCCTACTGGAACATATGAATACATTTTCAATGTTTCTAATTAAAACCCCCAGGAGCGTTGCACCAGAATCGATTCTCTAACGATAAAAGTGGCGCCACGGGCGTCAAATGGGGCCGAATCAAAATTCTGTAACCTTTATAGGAGCCTTTCAATGAAAACCAATTTTCTAACAATAACAATAGAAGTGGTTTCACTGGAACCACTTGGTGTCAAATCCAAATTCCGACATCTTTATGCACATCCAGAGATGATACCTGAACACATCAGCAAAGATTAAATGTTTCGAAATACATACTCTTGGTGATAGGACGTACGGACGAGACGGGACGGACGGAGATCAACACAATATTCCCAATATCCCCGCTGGTCGAAAATATACTAAATATTATTTAAATATTAGCATTCAGTATGGTTTAAACCAACACGCTGTAAATAGTTCCGTCCCTTTTGATGACCTAGTTTCAAATCACGCTGATCATACCAGAGTAGATAATCAAAATGGAAGTACATGTAACATTTAAGTACATTAATAAGAAATCGACCATGCAAGGCAAATTCAACAAATGGTTGTCATTCTTCTTAAACGACCTGCCAAAAGGATAATGCCACCCTACAAATCTCATCTTCAGAACATTGTAAGTACTATGTCAGGGATGAAACGTCCACCATCAGCAGGACCTCGGTAGGGAACCTCGGAAGTGACGTCATGTCACGTGACCCAGTGGCGCCATGTTTGTTTATCATGGTAGCTCGCGTGAGCAGCCATGTTTTGACGTCATTAGTGATATGTGGTGTTTGTGCGCATGTGCAGCACGTGTTGTTAGGATGATACGTGTTTCCGTCGTCCATTGGTATACTGGGGACCGCCATCTTGGTTTCTATGGTGGCACGTGGTTGTTATGTTAGCCAAAGGTCTACAACAGGATGGAGGTATTTTGGAGGAAGTGTTCAACTGAATAAGAGTAGGTTCTCGCTTTACTTCGTAGAATTACCACAAACAACCCAACAATCCTTCCAAATCATCAAAATCACCCCTAAACTACCGAAATGTACTTGGCGAAGCCCACTTTTGGGCATATGAGAGTAACACGCAGTGCTATAAGACGCGTTTGATTCAATGGGAGTACTTCTAAATACCCAATTAGACCCAACAAGTTGTATTAGGTTGAATTCTTTCAGAACCCCTTTTTCTGTCTATCTGTGCAATTGTTTCTGTCTACCATACCCTGTTCGTTTATTCTGGAGTGTACTGCAGTAGAGTAGAAAAGCCTATCAGTTGGAACAGTTTTGATTATTGTTACTATATTTAGCTTTCCTGCTTGTCCTGGTTAGTTCTAACCCCATTATCAGTAACTCTTGTTTTTGTATCACTTATCTAGATCATCAAATCAGTTCACTTTATCATCATGACCCGTGACACCCCATTTCCAGCACCACTAAATAACGAACGACTATATTCAATAACGAATTACAATAATGACGATGATTGACAATTAACATGGCTCAGCTGTGAAAAATGTTTATAGCTCCATTTTTACCGTGGCTGGCTGGACACAAAAATCGGCTGGCTACGGCTTGAGGTGAATATGGCTGGCGGCGGCTGCGGCGGCTCACGGCGGCGGCTTCGGGGTTTACTAGCCGACCCCGTCAAGTTGGATCATGAAAATAACTGACGCATGTCATTTTTATCTACTCTTGTGTTCTCTTGTGCATGGGGCTGTAGAAAGATCGAGTTGATATTTTAACTGCCAAATTGTATTTATAACTACATTACATCTGATCAAACATATGTGCAGTACGTGGAGAGTGGATTGTAAGAAAATCACCCGCGGAGTGGATTTATCACCCAAAGTATTAGTTTAAAATTCTATACATATGGACAAAAAACACAGGCAATGTTTCAGCCAATGGACCTCCGTGTTTAACCCAGAGGTTCATTGGCTGTAACTGCTTGTGCTTGTTACGCTTTGCAACAAATTTGCAATTATTGCTTGGGTGGAATCTCCACTCCGCGGCTGATTTAGTGATAATATACTCTACACGTACTGTATTATGCAGAAATTCAATAACCCTTTACCTAACCTAAAAGGCAGACGACACTTGCAAATACAATTCTTGAATAACTATTTTTCTTCAGTTTTTGCGTCAAAACATAGCTTTTGACCCCCTCATTGGAACGAGCTCTTTCCAATGAGGGGGTCATAACCTATGTCTTGAGACAAAAAATGAAAAAAAATAAAGAAATTAAATGGTGAATTTTGTGAATAGCCCAGATCGATTTTGGCCGTTACATTGGGTAAAGGATCAAATCGCAAGGGATGACAACTAACTATATACTTCCCAGCGTATGCAGACAAAACGGCATAGATTATATCGGGATAACATTCCTTTTCCACTACAGTCCAAAAATCATTTTGGTGTTTTCTGAGCATAAGTTGATAAGCGATAAGAATAACGCTTAACCCCAACGCAATTATTTCGATTAAACTGGTGTGTCCATGTCACATAATTTTTTATCCTAATGAGTGCATAAATATTTTACTTCTATTCCAGAAATGGACAGAGAATTTCAACCGAATCGCGACAGGGTCCGCCTTTCCATCCACAATACTAATACTGCAAAATCTCACCTATCGAAAATAAGAGAACTTTAACCCTTTGAACACTAGTGGTATCTTCCATGCCAGTTCAATGGCAGCAATTAGAAGAGTCCATATTCATTAGTTGGGGTAGACCAATCAATATTTTCAACGTGCAGCCTAAGGGCTGCACGTTGAAAATATTGATTGGTGTACCTCACACATTTACTGAGCAACCATCCTATATAATGACGTTATGACGTATCATGTTCCAGATTGGAAAAACGGCCGCTAGGGTTCAAAGGGCTAAATCTCAGATGCGTTTTATCGTTTATTTTTCTTGCTTTGTTTCGCAATATTTTATTTATGAAATCGAGAACAACTGGTGTACGTGTGTCGCAATCTGACAGCAATCTGATCAAGAGAACCACTGTATCACTGTACTATATCTACTCATTCTTCGTGTAAGAAAAACACAGGGTTCGGGTTTGCGATTTAGTGAATTGTAAACTGAACAAGGCAAACTGACTTCATTAATTTTAAAACGTCACACGCAAGTTTTATATAAACTATATACAGTCAGCCGAAATCTGTGCACAGATTACAGTCAAGGTAGTCTCCCTTGGTTCATTCATTTTTCAAAAGGCCGCCAGACAATAACCGCTTCACGTTAAATAAGTAAGTCATCTATCATTTAAATTCATCGCATTTGATAGTTCGTTATATGGCAAAAGTAGTCGGTAAGATCTATTCGTTACACCGCTTGTTACTGACCTAATGCAGTATATACTATGTTACTTGATTCTGTATTGAGCCAGACATTCGCTCTTATTTAATGTGGATTTAGGGAGCGCGGTGTCCCGGTGGGTAGAGATGCAGGCTGCAAGCCAAGAGGTCCCCGGTTCGAATTTCACCTGCGGCAGCCGCTTTGTGTCGGACATTTGTCCGGTCAAATTATGATCAGCCGGAAAAAATACAATCACAATAAAATTAACAAATTTGTCTCAATTCTTAACCCTTTACCTGACGTGAAAAGCAGACGACACTTGCAAAAAAAATTCTTGAATAACTAATTTTTTTCATTTTTTGTCTCAAAAACATAGGTTATGACCCCTCGTTGGAACGAGCTCGACGAGCTCGTTCCAACGAGGGGTCATAACCTATGTTTTTGAGACAAAAAATGAAAAAAATAGTGAAAATTAATCGGCGATTTTTGAGAATAGCGCTGGCCGGTTTTGGCCGTTACGTTGGGTAAAGGGTTAAAGTAAACACAAATTGTTGAAAAAATTTCAGTGACTGCTGGCCGCATGTCTGGATATTGCTTACTTATATCACATTACGCGTGAAAAATTGGCGAATTGTTTTTAGTTTGCACTAAAGTGTACCGTGGGTTACGTGAACACGTCCAGCAAAATCCAATATAAATGCAACAAATGCGCTTGTGTACAGCACAAATTATGCTCTGAAACTTTCAGACATGAGAGGGTGACACATTGATTCAAGAGATATGTATCACAAAATTGAGGTACGCAATTTAAAGCAAACTCACTGCATTTGCTTTTGCGATGCGAGTCCATAGAAAGAATGAACCGTCTAAAACTGCTAAACAGTTTATACCAATTGCTATTTGCCAATCAATGTTCTTGGATAGGGCCCATTAAAGGGGAGAAAACCATAAAATCGGTGGGATTACCACACAAACCAACATTTTAAAAATAAAAATACCCTAAGTTGTTGTCTCGTAGCAGTGGGATAGTAACAGTGTGCAGCACTGCGCGTACTGCTTGTGATCAGATTATACCAATCTAAATGCCTAGATGCCCAACAGACTGCTACGGTTCTGCCAATAACACGAGGACACAGCTGCATAGTGCGACTAACTCATATATCGCAGGCATTTAAATTCACTTATTGTAGGGACCTCACATTGCCCTAATTTGGGGATGTCAAAAACAGAAGTAACAGTCCAGTTTTGTTATTTATTACTGCCATATTTTTCTCTGCGTTTCTATGGTCATATTATGATGGTAGTTTTCTCAAAAACAGAAGAGACACAGAGAGGTTTGATATCGTCGTCTGAGTGCTAGAATGTTCTATGTCCCAAAGGAAACATAGAACATTCTAGCGCTCAGACGACGATATTCTGACTCGTTTTCAAAGCTTCTCTAATTTGAGGTAATACAAGAGAATCATTCTGAGAATGCACACCAGCAGCACCATAAGATATGGTTTGACATTATGTGCATTTAGATAGAAAATTAATAACTGCAATCAATTACAATTATTTTCCATCATGTTAATTTTCGTTTTTTCAGGCACTGTTGTTGAATTGTATGTACAAACAGTAAGCTTTTTTCCACAGATCTGAGAGCGCGGTGGCTCAGGAGGTAGAGATGCAAGCTGAGGCCGAGAAGTCCTCAGTTGACTCCCACCGGCAGCAACCGCGTTGAGTACTTTGGCAAGACACTTAATAATCCCAATTGCCCACGGAATTACGACGGTTCGAGGCCTGATTATGCGAGACGGTCGTACACCTTAGTACGCTGGCGTTGTGTACTAAGGTGTCGATGGTACACTGACTTGTCTTCAACTAATGCCAACCCTGCTTGTGTGGAGTTAGTATGTTGCGGAGTCTGACAGTTGATCGGCGTTGCTCGGTGGTTCTCTCCGGGTACTCCGGCTTCCTTCACACGTAAAACTCTCCGACACGAGGTGACCCTGTCTGTCGAAAGTGTCTTGAAACCCCAATAAACAAATAAATTAGGATTTAACTGGCGTCGTATATATCATAGTAGGTCACCAACACCAACAAACTACTGTTAACGTTTACTCGGGAGGAACTTAAAATCCAAACATGGGAATTCGTAGTGGCTGTCCCCCACCTAGTCCACCCGGTGAAATATGAACTACCATTTTCCTGCGATTTTACCATTTTTAACTGGACTAACAGGTCAATATATCAATATGTGTTCACACATCGTGTGACCAACTACCACTTCCCATATGTGTACTGTATATCTGCCCTTGAGTGCAACAAAGCGCCATCTGCAATGCATTAGCATTGCAGATGGCGCCTTGTGGCACCCAAAGGGAGATATCTCTTCACCGAATACGACAAGAACCATTTATTTTACTCTTTTCCCTTATTCAAGAAGATCTATTGCTGAAGGCAATTCACACCCTCACTGCAGTGCTGGACCGATAAATTTGGGAGGTTCAAAACTTGAGCTGACTACCCCCTCATACTTTATAACACACCATCATTTGCGTTTCCAAAAGTAAATTATCAAATACGAGTTAGTCATCAGCTGACAATGTGTTCGTTATGTCGTTTGTATTACCTGTAGTGTGCAACAACATCAATTCAGAAAACAATTTCCCACGCGTCGAAATGGCAACGATACGACCGCCGGTTGAATAACAACTTGATTCTGGCAACAAACAAAGCACTGCACACTTGAACAGGGGCTCTTTAAAACGTCGTAATTCCGTTCGACATTTTTGTACCAAGTTCACGAAATTCGATTCGGGCCGAATATTACCTCGACTTATGACCCTATCATTGGAAAGAGTTCGTTCAGCCTGTTCCATTGATGGGTAATACGTTATGCTTTTGAGAGACAAAAATGAACATGTTCAGGTATTCAATAATTTTTTTCGCAATTGTCATCTGTTATTCGGCTAGGTAAAATGTAAAGAAGTCTTACCCAGATCGTGACAAAATTGAGATTTTTTTTAAAAACAAACTCGTTGTTTGAAAGATACCGTGGTTTCAATCGAAAGCATGGGAAGAGAACAAACAGGCAAAAAATGGCAAAAAATCGCTCTCCTCTGAGCTGCTTAGGCGAGCAAATTGCTCTCTTGAACTATTTTTTATTGTTTTGCTTCACAAAGATCCTCTAAGTGCCTTGCAAATGATGTGCGTTCTCCGTGGAATGCATTCAAGCCAATAGGGGCGCGGTAACTCAGCGGTTACAGCATTGATCTTCAAACTCAGAGTCTTCAACCAATGCTAATCCTGCTTGTGTGGAGTTAGTAAGTTGGGGATTTTGACAATTGCTCGCCGTTTCTCGGTGGTTCTTTCTAGGTGATCCCGCTTCCTGCACCCGTGAAACTGCCCGACTCGAGGTGACCCTGGCTGTCGAAAGTGTCGTTAACCCTTTACCGAACGTAACGGGAAAAAAGCGCTATTCTCAAAAATCGCTAATTAATTTTCATTATTTTTTTCATTTTTTGTCTCAAAAACATAGGTTATGACCCCTCGTTGGAACGAGCTCGTTGAGCTCGTTCCAATGAGGGGTCATAACTTATGTTTTTGAGACAAAAAATGAAAAATTTAGTTATTCAAGAATTTTTTTTGCAAGTGCCGTCTGCTTTTCATGTTAGGTAAAGGGTTAAACTCCAATAAAAAAATACATAAATAAATTCAAGCCAATAAATGCTAATAAGCTGTTGTTGAATCTATGTGCGTTTTTTACAAATACTGTATCCCATACGGGATTGTAAAAATTCACACAATTCTCCACTTGGGAACAGATACTACGGACGTGACAACCTTTACTTATTCCCAGTTCCTTTTTTCGACATTTGTTATCAACCGATTCTATTTATTGGAGTTTAACGACACTGATACTGCTGTATTCAAAACTGAAATATTATTCTTACAGATAACAGAGGGGGGAGGGGGCACTAAAAATTTGCAAGACGTGACGTCCTATTTTTTCTTCAGCTCCTTTTTACACCCACCCACCCCTACGTGCAAATTTTCTACTACCGTTCTCAGACACCCACCCCCACTCTCCCATTAAATTCCAAAATAAACTTATAAACTTAGTAGGTACAGCTGTCTTTAGGGGGGGGGGGGGGGGGTTCATAATGTTCTAAACTGGTGCCACCAATTTAAACCTCTGTGGGCTGCTGTGGGCCCCAATCTACAAATGACAAGCTGTTCATTATCAGGCTTGGCCAGAGCAGGTGTACATATACGGGAACAAATTTTCATTTGAATTTTTCTGTCAGTATTCTCAGGTGTTTGCTACTTTCCTCTTCTATCCATACAAATTCTATTAATAAATAAATAACTTGGGTTGAATTCAGTGCATTAGAGAGAATTTTCCCAAAATATTGTCTGCACATTTTCTACATTTCGAACAAGACACCTACCCCCTACTAACGTGTGACATTTTCCCAGATTAAGCTCAATATTCTCACATATAAAGCCTCCTGATGTTGTATTTATGTTAAGAGTGTGATGTACAACATCATCTTTAAGGTTTGAAACACAAATGATGGTATATATTAGCTGATATATTGATATAATTTTAAAAAATTAAAAAAATTGCACAAGTTGGAAATGCACATTTTTGGCGCACTCAAGAGACCCCCCCCCCCCCCCCCCCCCACGTCACGTCTTGTACATTTTTGTTGCCCAACCCCCCCCCCCCCCCCCCCCGTCAGATAATATAACAATTAATAACATGGTTTTTGTGGGAATTGTGGTTCGTTGATGGTCCAACATGAATGATTAGCAGCCCAAAACAGACATATTAAATTTATTTTTTACACGGTTCAAGATCAAAGACAGGCTGTATGTCACTTGTGTTTACTCTCCATAAAGGGAGCTGTCGTTGTGTCAGATATACCGGAAATGTCGAAAACGACTGAAACTAATTATACGAAAAAATCCACTTACGTGGGATTAAAGTTGTAAGAGCGGTAAGTGTGCGAAAAATGCCTTCATCAGATATCCAACCGAAGAAAGTGTTTTTATATTGAACTTCGCTGATTCATTCACACGTGTTGCAAACTGAACTGGAAGTCCAACTGGTTTATTCCTCTTATAAGACATTGTACAATAGTATATGAGTTGAAAAAACCATAACATACAAATACACAAAAAGAAAGCCCCAATATTCGAGAAACATGTGTTGGAATCAATTATTAAAATGAGATTTTCGTTTTGTTAACCCTTTAACTAACACGAACAACACGCGACACCTGCAAGCCAAAAATTCTTTAATAACTTATTTTTTTCATTTTTTTGGTGTCAAAAACATCACTTATGAAACTCATTGGAACGAGCTCAATTAGCTCGTTCCAATGAGGGGACATAAGCTGTGTTTTTGAGAGAGAAAAAATGAAATAAAAACGAAAATTGAATGGTGATTTCTGTGAATAGCGCATGCCGAATTTGTCGTTGTGCTGCTCGAAAGGATTAAATTTGCTAATTAAAGTTATCACACTGTACTTATAGACAATAAACTGCACATCCATCTTACATTCGTAGGAGGTTAAGTAATAATTCAATTCTATCCCTGTCGAGCTTTACGATTAATCTTCCACGAATTCTCCTACCCAATTTTGTGTTCACTCTGTTGTCTATTTACTGACTCCCACCGCTTATTTAACATTAACCCTTTACCTAACGTGAAAAGCAGACGACACTTGCAAAAAAAAATTCTTGAATAACTAATTTTTTTCATTTTTTTGTCTCAAAAACATAGGTTATCACCCCTCGTTGGAACGAGCTCGACGAGCTCGTTCCAACGAGGGGTCATAACCTATGTTTTTGAGACAAAAAATGAAAAAATAGTGAAAATTAATTGGCGATTTTTGAGAATAGCGCTGGGCGGTTTTGGCCGTTACGTTGGGTAAAGGGTTAAAACCACGGCACACCGTCTTATACACTACTCACTTACAGCAAAAAATGTATGTAAGTCTATCATGCATCCACAGGGGATTCGGTGATAGTTCAATCCTTTTGCCTTGTCGGAGTGTAGGGGTGAACTTTCACGTTCCTACTATCCAGTCCGATGTATGTTATGATATCTTACCTCCTACAAGTATCTGAGAATTTCATTGGTTCAAAGACGTCACATGCAGACTGCATATAAAACCATATACTGCCTGTCAACATCAATATACGCTGACAGCTACGGATAATCTCCCCTTTGTTCATTGATTATACAAAATGGCGGCAGCCGATAAACGCTTCATGTTGAAAGATTGAGTGTTGGAAGCCCATATATGGTCTGAAGTGCAGGTTAGGCAACTTAAAAGGCTTCATATTCTGTGGATGTGTGTCATGTTACCTTCTAAATGAAACTGTTTGGTATGTATGAATTTGCCTTATTACAATTCGCTCTCGTCCAATATGAAATTAACTGACACCATATATACCATACAAGGCCACTAACAAACTGTGTAACTAATATCATCTGCTCACGGACTGCCGCTGTCTTTTGACGCAAAACTTTATGCACATCGTCTGTACAATACGAAAAGACAGCAAAATGTGCACATCTATCTTGTATTCGTAGGGAGATTCGGCAATAATTCAATCCTGTCCAACTGTACAGTTGAATTAGCACGGATCCTGTTGTACAGTCAGCTTGGTGTGCACTGTTAACTACCCACACAATGTCAACGTTTATTTTACGTAAAACTTTATGCGTACCGGTACACTACCTATAAGCAAAAAAATGTTGAAGTTCGCAACGAGGCTCTGTGATTATTCAATCCTACATCCTTGTCGGGCTGCGCGATTGAATTACGATGGACCTCCCTGCACAGTTTGGTGTGTACTGCATTATCAATTCACGGGGTTTCCATCGTTTATTTTGAACAGAAATTTATGCATATTATATTACATACTACCAGTGCTCAAAATAACTTTTTTTCTTTGCGTAGCAAAATGCTACACATTTCCAAAAAATGAATAGCATTTTGTAAAAATTACATAGCTATTTTTGTACACCAGAGTTATGTTATGCTGTTTTGTATTGAATTCTTCTAAGTAGATAGAATAGTTTCCACCCATTTCTGGGCATTTCCAAATGATCTGCAACACATGAAACATTTACTATGTTTTTTTTACCTTAAGGGTTGCATGGACTTGGGATATTTTCAATTGGCGTCTTGGTTGTTTAATAGAGTTCTCAAAATGGAAGTTGGGATTTTTAATTTGATGGGCTTGAAGTTATTTTTAATGGACATTTTATGCACAATGTTGTAAAAAGAGGAAGAATTTAAACCAATAGAATTCATCTTACATATGGAGTTGCTAATGATGCTTGATGGAGAGTTAATCTGAGTTATGCCTGGAATGTTCCCCAATCAGAAGTAAAGCATCAGTGAACTAGTTTTCAAATTTGTTTGCAAATTTTCATTTACATTTCGCGATACAAGATAACCAACTGCAGCCTAATAGGCTGCAATTGATTATCTTGTATCGCAAAATGCTATACATAATTGAACATTGTGTAACTTTTTGCAAGTTTTGCATAGCAAAAAAGCGACGCGACACCGCTTATTTTGAGCCCTGCATACTACTAATAGGCAGAACGATGTTCATATCGAGACCCCGGTATTGCACACGAAGGGAGGTTCGGAGATAATAATTCAACCACAGTTGCAAATACAACACTGGGTTTGCTGATATGAAAGCTTTCACTTCACCAAACATCAACGAAAGTCCCGCATGAAAACTAGTAACACGATATCCACTTCCAAATATCACATGTTTTTTTTTTTTTTACTTTGGCAGACATCAAAGTTTTTTCTTTAAAAATCAATCAGTGATTGCGACACGTTGAAAAATTAAAAAGCTATAGAGAGAGAGAAAAAAAATGTTCTTGTTCAGCACTGTAGCTTTGTATCAATTATTTACCCCTCCCCAATGACGGGAAGTGGGACACGTTTCTATTTGTGACCTAATGCGTCCCGACCAGTCCTCATGCTGTCGCATGCCAGTGGTATCAATTGCACTAAAAACATTCGTTTGGCACCAAAATTGTGCACCAAAAGTATACTTTTGGTAGGTCTCAAAGGCTTTGTGATTCATTATTTCATTGCGTCGTTTTCAAATCACTGTCTTACGGCAGAGGCGAGATAAAATTCACGTCTAATTTATAGGTAATAGATTTAATCACGGCTCTTTTAACAGTTTATCTATTTAATCTCATTCTTATTAACAACATTTATTTCGTTGTTAAATAATCTTTTTATCTTTTTTAATTTTTTAAGCCTCGTGGAAGATAATAAATTATTTGCTACAAGTTTATTTGGATTGGGTAAACAGTGAGTAAATAGTAATCATGAAATAATTGTGTAACCGTTAAGAAAGGCCCTTTAATTAATTAATTAATTAATTAATTAATTAATTAATTAATTAATTAATTATCACTTGTGTTTCTACTAAAAAACTTTAAAAAGGCGGGTAATACTAAATTAAGATATCGAACTTTGAGTGCAACAAGGCATCTGCAATGCTACAACATTGCAGATTGCACCTTGTTGCACTCAAACGACAATACATGGTTAATTTGTTCTCATTTGCGATCAGATTCCATTTAGCACTAATATCTTTAATTTGGCACCGGAAAAATTCATTTTTTTACCGCAGAAAAATGCACTTGGCACCAAAAGATTTCGGACCTGCGTGAACACTGGTTCCCTCAATCCAGCTGTATAGGGATCAATGGGCGGTACTTGTGTAAAAATACTTATTTCTTTTTCCGATTATATTCTATAATTGAGACAAAACGTATTTACAGTGATTTCCCATTATGCACTGTATGTTTTACAACTTAAATGCGCGTTCACAATATTAAAGGTATTTCTTTATTTTTTCCATAAGTGCACCGCTGCTTAATATGCATTTAGACATTTAAAGCATCCCCGTGAGAAAACAAAGTACGCGTGAAAAGGCCACGCGAAAAAAAATCATAGCGTCTCCGTTTTCCCACTCAGATTGGTGTTGAAAGTAGGGGGACCAGGTGCACAACACGAACAGGTGTGGTGGTGAATGGGGTTAAACTTTTGAGTGAGTATTAACATACCATCCAATGCCGGTAGATATATACGCGGTCCATGACAATTATCTTGACGATGGGGTGGGTATGGAGGAGGAGTGTAGAATAGTTTTGATTCTAACATTGATTCCGTCGCACGTTGTCTCATAAACAACTGAAAGAGAATATTTCGACAGCGTGGCCATCCAGATCATATCACAAAAAATAACAGAATAACCAAACGGAAACCTTTGGTCTTCCTCAAGTTTCTAGCTGGCCGAGGGCAGGGAACACAAAACTCGGGCATTCTCTGCTGTTCTTTCGAACATGGTTAAAGTGTATCAGGAGTTCCCCAATTTGAAAAAAGTGGCAGTCAGAAGTGATGTCACAAACGAAGCAAGGCAGTTGAAAGAATGCATTTTTTTCGAAAACGTTTTGAAGCATTGAATACAACCCTAACATCACTACTCACACCACCAAACTGGCATGGGAAAGATTTAAGGAGCGATTTATAAGGAAACATGTCTACAACACATACAAAATGGTGGATTGGCTTTATCAAAGCACCCCCAGGAAGCTCACAGTTTTATATTGAACATATAGTAGTTGCCTGTGAAATATATTCGACGAGTTTTGATACAATAGTTAGGGTTTAAACAACGTATGATTGTTGGGGTATATTTAAAAAAAAATATCTCAGATGTTTCAACTTCGTCACATACAAAATGGTGGATTTGCTTTATCAAAGCACCCCCAGGAAGCTGACAATTTTATATTGAACATATAGTAGTTGCCTGTGAAATATATTCGACGAGTTTTGATACAATAGTTAGGGTTTAAACTACGTATGATTGTTGGGGTATATTTAAAAAAAAAATATCTCAGATGTTTCAACTTCGTCACATACAAAATGGTGGATTTGCTTTATCAAAGCACCCCTAGGAAGCTGACAATTTTATATTGAACATATAGTAGTTGTCTGTGAAATATATTCGACGAGTTTTGACACAATAGTTAGGGTTTAAACTACTTATGATTGTTGGGGTATATTTAAAAAAAATATTTCAGATATTTCAACTTCGTTTCAAACTTTTTATCAACCACGTTAAAATGTGATCATAAAAATAATGACTTACAACTTCTTGCACGTAGGTTGAGCTCTTTAACCCTTTACCTAACGAATCGCCCGCATCTACCGGAATAATATGCAAATTCAGTAGTTAAAAAAATATTATACAAACTCCGGGAGACCCGAAACTTTTTTACATTTTTTGATTGATGCATATTTATTTAGTTGCGTCTCTAATGTGTTTGTATTGCTACAATTTATGGGAGGGTGTCTATATAATGAGGCAAATCCCCATAGATTAACCCTTTACCCAACGAATCGCCCGCATCCGCCCGCGTAATATGCAAATTCAGCAGCTGAATAAATATTATTTTTCGAAAAATTTCAACAAAACCATATCATGTGACCCCTCGTTGGAACGAGCTCGTCGAGCTCGTTCCAACGAGGGGTCACATGATATGGTTTTGTTGAAATTTTTTGAAAAATTTAAAAAAATATTTAAAATAATAAATTTTGATATCGTCTGCGTTGGGTAAAGGGTTAACTCTCTCCACACTGATATAAAATATTAGAAAATAATCAAGCGACGATATCTTCTCATAATGCAGCTAGAAACTTAAACCAATTTAATCTTGTTTGACAGAGAGCTCAATGAGCTCTGTCAAACAAGGTTATATTGGTTAAATGCTGAGTTGAAGTTCTGGAAATAATTGCAGGTTCAGTTGATGTGTAAAACATCAGTATGCAATGGGTTACTGGTAAAAATGCTCCTTGTTCGATGAGTCGAAGAAAACACGCATAGTTTAACTTCTTCAGTTTCAATTCATATACTGAAGCTGTGGTGTGCCTATTCAGGCTTTTCTTAATATCTGACTTTCGGAAACACCTACGTTAGCAAACATTCACGTCAGGACATCATATAATTTGCACACTTATTCCTATTGTTAAATTGTTAAAGTAATACAGGGGCTTAAAAAGTAATTATCCGCATTTTCGGCGAAATTAGCCACAATGATATTATCGCCTAGAGTTTTCTGAGAATATATTGACTCATTATTTTCAAAACGTGAAGAGAGTGTGAATTAAATTTACACTTCCCTTCCTCTGATTGGGCCTTTAAAATTAATATTTTTTTTCCAAGAGCAATGGGGTGAAAAGACACTGCGTTCGTACATGAGAGATCACAAGACTATGCAAAAAGATAACATAATCGGTATTCCTAGTTTTTGACTAATACAATTCGTACCAACGATTATCTCATTCATGAACACGACAAATTATGTTTTTCTCGTGCCCACACATGCGCTATTAGCGTCAAAATAATACATACCATCCTTGTGCCTTTCCTCTTGGCTGAAAATTATCTGGATTCAAAATGATCCTCGGTACAGTTATCTTCTCATTAATTTGTGGAAATTATCTGTGCATTTAATATTCAGGGTACAAAAAATATGAAATATTTGAGAGAAAATTTTATCAAAATAAAACCTCCCATTCCTCTGGTCCTGATCTTAGATCTTAGCCTTCTGTTGTGATGTATTACTGCATTTCAGCAGTCTACCCTGGTTCCTTCCTTCCTTATAAGGTTGTCCACAGCGTCATGGCTACTCATATTCACCACCAGATTATTATTATTATTATTATCAACTCTTTTTCTCCTTTTCTTCTTTTTGTGCCCTTTTACTACTCCTTTTCGTTTTTTACCGTTCTTTGATTTTCTTTTACTCTTCTTCAAGGGGAAATCAGGAAGACAGCCAAGATGGCTATGACTTTCCCTAGCAATATACTCTTATATACTGTGTAATGATCTTTGTGACTTGTTTGACATTCTTGTGTTACTTTGTTTATTGTAAACATATGTATGTAATTATGTATATTGCTGAATAAAATCAATCAATCAATCAACAATGCGAGCCTGGTTTGATAAACTGCATGCATTAATCTCGCGCGTATATTAAACCTGTTTAAGTTGCCGTCTCAGATTTGCCCTTTTAATTTGAAGATAAAGTAGTTATCGCCCCTTCATACCCATTCGAAAAAACAAATAGGTCTCGTTTCCTATTAAAAGGTCATTTCCGAGGTTATTGGATATCCTCAGCCAAATGGCTATTTTGGGCTATAGTTTTAGTTTATGGTGGTGTGGATTTAGTAAATAATTCTCATTGATGGTGATATGATCAAAATAATCTGTTGATGGTCTTGATTCAAACTGTGTATTGTTAAGTGCATTTCAATTAGGGGTCAAGGTCACATGGAAGTGTTAAATGGCTAACCCAGACCTGTTTGGGACCTGACAATTTGCAGTTTACAAATGGGACAATTTTTGTGTAAATTTGCTTTGAGAAAGCCTTCTGAAAAAATGAATAAGAAACCCATATGTTTTTTATTTGTCAGAATGATCATGTTATGCTGTAAAATCCTCAGTGGAGGAATGAGGAATTCCTATAACACAGTTTTATCACTAACGATGTACGAAAATTGGAGATTTATCCCCAAAATGAGAAAACTTTGACCATTTTGGGCCATTTTTTAACCATCAACTGTGTCATTCGGCTGAGTGTATTTGAGTGATATTGTAAGATTTATGGTGTGTACAGTTGTCTCCAGAAAGGGCCATATTCAGACCTTCCAGAAACTATATACATTGTGAGTATTGTGAATAGGGGAGGTAATTTAAATGCGAAATATCCTCGGCCGTGTTAATCAGAAGCTGAACATTTCTTGAAAAGCCGACATTTTCACCTGAATAACTGTAAAGAGACCATAGCGTTTTAAGTCGCTTTTCAGATTCTTGAATTTTTGTTTTCCTATTTCAAACAATGTAGAGAATATACTTCGTTTTCTCACGTACTATATTTTTAATTGTCGTGTAATCAATTGTACACTGATGTCTAAATACAAAGATCTGTAATTCCATATGTTCGCCATTTTTAACCAATTCATCCTTGTTTGACAGAGCTCTATGAGCTTGGTCAAACAAGTTTGAGTTGGTTAAATTCCTAGCTGCATTATAGGAAACGCTGTTTCTTGCAAGTCTGATATATCGACATCAGTGTGCAGAGAGTTAGATCTTTTGTCTTGATTAAACTGATCAGAAACGATTATATATCGAAGTTAATTTATTGATAGCATTATCGAGTAATTATAATGCTATTGAACAAGTGATGCTGGAATAGTAAGGGAGGGCTTGATTTTACACTGAAATTCCAATAGACATTTGTTCGCCAGAAAAAATCTAGACCAAGAAGGAATTGGGGGAACTGATTTAATACTTAAAATTCCCATAGACATTTTGACGCCAGAGCTGGAAGGAAGGAGCGAACTGATTTTACTCTGAAAACTCCCATACAAATTTTTACGCCAGAGTGCCATCGGCCGATGGCACTCTGGCGTAAAAATGCCTATGGGAATTTTCAGTGTTATATCAGTTTGCCCAATTCCTTCTAGGTTCGGATTTTCTCTGGAGAACAACTACTGTCTATGGGAATTTCAGTATTAAATCAGTTCGCCCAAGTGCCCTTCCTTACTACTCCAGTACCACTTGTTCAATAGCATTGTAATTACTCGATAATGCTATCAAAAAATCAACTTCGATATCTAATCGTTTCTGATCAGTTTATCATTAAATATCACAACCATTTGTATTCTCGTTTAACCAAGTGCTTAACTTCCACTTTACAATCAAATATACACGGTGTATTGATCTTGCAAAGGGATACAGCTTTCTCAACAGTTAGGGTCGAAGTAGGTGAGACAAACCTTGTATGTTTAAGGACTTTGGTTATATATTTCTTCAGGAATTTTACAGATTCAAACATCAGCATACAAAAGTGAACAGAAAGCCCGAAATTAAATCCCACAGAGTCTACAAATTTTTACTCTGACACTGACAGCTGTTTTTCAGCCGGAATTCCAAAATTCAATTTTAATTTGAATTTTTGAAAAATGTTCTGTTGAACCCCCAAATCAACAAAATGACGCGCTGCTTCAAAAATGAAAAAAAGATTAACTGCGTCTGACACTGCATATTAACTCCTTCAACACTAGAGGCCGCCTTTCCGGTCCAGAAACACGATACATCATAATTTCACTACATGTAAGCAGGGTGACGTCAAAGTGAACGTGTGTGGTAGAAGAATTAATATTTTCAACGTGCAGCCTGAAAATATTAATTTCTCTATCCCCCAACGAACTCTTCCAATTTCTGCCATTTAACTGACATGGAAGATACCAGCAGTGTTCAAAGGGTTAACAAACGAGAGTTATGCAGTCTATAATTACATATGTAATAAAATTTGAAGATTTAAGAATGTCAAAATCTTGAAATTTGAATTTGTCATAAAATATTTTAATATTATACTTTTTTGGTGTAAATTTCTCTTTTTTATATCATTCTTAAATCTTCCAAGGAGGCCAATCTTGTTTCAAATTTGAATTCTATACACAACCTTTTCGATTTAGTTGTCAGAAGAAAAGTTTTTTAAAAATTGAAATTCGGATTCAAATTTGGAATCCCAGGTGAAATACCGCATCAGTGTCGGGATAAAGATATGCAGACCACGTGGAGTTCAATTTCAGACTTTCTTTTTGCATTGTGTGCTGGTTATGAAATCTGTGAAATTCTCGAAAAATTGGGTAATCAAAGTCCTCAAAACAAAAAGTCTCCGTAAAATCATTATAGTTTAGTAACAGTTGACTTAAAAAAAATCTTGATGTGAATGCGTATTACATTTACTACTGCATGGGCAAATGTTAGAAATTACGCTTGTGTCTTTCAATACACACAGAAGAAATAACCTCCGCTCTTTAGTCACTCGCTAACGCAGCTTTCGTGGCCATGTCGAGTTAGTTCACTTCAAATTCCAAGTATAACGGAATATTCCATACACTAAAATCTAACTGTCTATTGAATGCAACCACTACCAGCCAGACGCTATTAATTTATTTATTCACCGAGCAAGGACGATCAACTGTCAGACTGCCCAACGTACTAACTCCACACAAGTAGGGTTAGCAATGGTTAAAGACAAGCGCACCATCGATGTGCGATACGACTTAGTACACAGCTCTACCGTGCCCTCGCGTGGGCAATCGGGATTAAGTGTCTTGCCTATAAGGTCACAGAAAACGGAAAAAACCCCAAAAAACCCCAAAAAACAAACCCAAAACGACAACCCCCCCCAAAACCGAAACAGAAAAGCCCCCTCCCCCACCCCCCAAACCTCAACCCTCCCCCCAAAAAAGCCTGACGGGCTTATCTTGTACCCCTTTGGTGGGTTACACTAAATGCCATAGTGGTAACCCGCTTCGCGTCTTGGTTGAACAGAAGCTCCGATCCGCAAACCTCAGACCATGTTACCGTCAATCAATCGGGTGTAGCCATGGGGGAGCGGGGGGGGGGGGGGGGGGTCATCCCCCGATTTCAGTCATGCCCCCATGTTAAACCATATAGGAAACATCAGGCAAGAAATTTTAATATCTAGATAATTGTTTACAACTTATAAAAATAAGTCATTACCGACTGGCTACGCTGTACAGTGTTTGTTTCAAGTTTATTGTGCTCCTTTTCAGGCTTTGTAAATTAGTATCAACGTAAAGGTAGCGCACATTGAATTACAATTATGCCAGTTATTGTTCAGAACTGAACAATAACTGGCATTATTATAATTCATTCTGCGCTATCTTCACATTGAATTATAATAATGCCAGTTATTGTTCAGTTCTGACAAGCAGCGCACTGACACGTGACACACTTGGGAATGGTCAAATAATTAAGAGCCAGAGAACAGGGAGAGTGTGATTTTTACAATGCTACGCCCATTATTATACCGCCCTGGGAAAAACGTCGGGGAGCTGTGTCGTGTTAACATAGGTGACAACCGTTACTTGTTCCCAGTTCCTTATTCGACATTCGTTATCAGCCGATTTTATCGGTTGATAATGATGACTAATGTCGAACAAGGAAAGGTTTTGGCATGATGATAGACAATCGCAAGTTCTCGGCCACCTTTGTTTTTCAGATTCCTGGGGCATTAGTGGTGTCTGTAGGGGTGTTTTGAAGGTGGGTCACGCCCATATCTCAGGCGTGGTATGACGTATGAGTAGTATAGCTCGCACGTTTGAGGTATAGGTTGGATGATCTCATTTGGATGATCTCATGTGACGTCATAGTCACGTGACCCAGTGGCTCCATGTTGTGTCGTCATGGTAACCCACGTGAGCGGGCAAGTTGTGACGTCATCTCCATAGTGATACGTGGTGTGAGTGCGCATGCGCAGCGCGTGTTGTTAGGGTGATACGTGGTTCCGTCGTCCATTTTGTATACTGGAGGCCGCCATCTTGGTTTCTATGGTAGCACGTGATTGCTATATTACCAATGGCTTCTAACAAGACAGGGGTATGTTTGGGGGTGTGTTCCTTTGTAGAAGAGTAAATCTGATTACCACAAACAACCCGACAATCCCTCCAAATCACCAAAATCCACCCACAATCACCGAAATTGACTTTATTTCCCCAATTTATCGGCTTAGCACGTAGTGCTATAGTACTAAGGGGGTACCGGGGGAGCGTTCGATTGAACAGGAGTAATGTTCTGGCTTAGAATTCTCCCAGAATCCCTTTTTGGATCCCTATCCCATGACGTTTTTCCCATTAAAAGACACGTTCCTTTGGTCATTACCCAGAATTCTCTGCTTCTATCTATATATGCAATAGTTTACGTCTCTCTGGCCATGTTCCTTTGTTCTAGAGTATACTCCAGTAACGTAGAAGAGCCTATTAGGTGGAACATCTTTGCTTATTATCACTATATTTAGCTATTCTAGTCTATTCTTGTTAGTTCTGACCCTATTCCGTGTACTCTTGTTGTTTCATTTATCTAGATCATTTATATAATTTATAACTAACCAATCAGATTGCTTGATTTCCCATAACCTGTACTTAATCGTATAGAGTTATCTCCCCTTGTTACAACGAAGTTGTATCAGATTCTCATCACATCTATATCCAATGGTAATATCCCCGGGCACCCCAATTTCGGCACCCGTTTTCTGAAAAACAAATGACCTTCGGCACCCTTTTTTTGTCATATGTGCTTATGTGAAAAAGCACAATGTGACACAATGTGCCCTAGCACATAGGCACATGATTTATGTGCCGATATGTGTTTATGTGAAAAGGCACAATGTGACACAATGTGCCCTAGTACATATGCACATACGGGTATTTGAGGATACCTATTGCCTGGTATTGTATTATTCGAGGATACCTACTAGAGAATCCCTTTTTTGTCATATGTGCTTATGTGAAAAAGCACAATGTGACACAATGTGTCCTAGCACAAAGGCACATGCTTTATGTGCTGATATGTGCTTATGTGAAAAGGTACAATGTGACACAATGTGCCCTATCACATAGTCACATACGGGTATTTCAGGATACCTATAGCCTAGTATTGTATTATTTGAGGATACCTGTTTAGGATACCTTCTGGAGAATCCCTTTTTGTCATATGTGCTTATGTGAAAAAGCACAATGTGACACAATGTGACCTAGCACATAAGCACATGCTTTATGTGCCGATATGTGCTTATGTGAAAAGGCACAATGTGACACAATGTGCCCTATCACATAGGCACATACGACCAAAATGGGATTCCATAGCCACAGGGGAAATAAAGTCAATTTCGGTGATTTTGGGTGGATTTTGGTGATTTGGAGGGATTGTCGGGTTGTTTGTGGTAATCAGATTTACTCTTCTACAAAGGAACACACCCCCGAACATACCCCAGTCTTGTTAGAAGCCATTGGTAACATAGCAATCACGTGCTACCATAGAAACCAAGATGGCGGCCTCCAGTATACAAAATGGACGACGGAACCACGTATCACCCTAACAACACGCGCTGCGCATGCGCACTCACACCACGTATCACTATGGAGATGACGTCACAACATGGCCGCTCACGCGGGTTACCATGACAACACAACATGGCGCAACTGGGTCACGTGACTATGACGTCACATGAGATCATCCAAATGAGACCATCCAACCTATACCTCAAACGTGCGAGCTATACTACTCGTACGGACCTGGGACCAACACCAACACTCGATGGAGAGTCAAAATATGGGTCAAGGTCACGGAAGTCACCTAGGAGTCATTAAGTGCATTTTTCATAATTGCTGGAAATCACATTTTTTTTAACCCTTTAAAGCATTCCTGACGTCCCAACATACATTTTGACGTAAAAAAGTGGGCGTGGCCAAAATGTTTGAAAGTGGGCCATGCTCATATCTCAAGCATGGTATGATGAATAGACCTGGGACTAACACCAAATGAGTCTACACTTGATGGAGATTCAAAATATGGGTCAAGGTCACAGAGGTCACCTAGATGTCACTGAGTGCATTTTTCATAATTTCTTGAAATTACATTTTTGACCCCCAAAGCATTCCTGAGGTCCATACATGCATTTTTGCGTTAAAAAAGTGGGCGTGAGCAAAAGTTTTGAAAGTGGGTCACACTCATATCTGAAGCATGGTATGATGAATGGACCTGGAACTAACACCAAATGAGTCAACACTTGATGGAGGTTCAAAATATGGGTCAAGGTCACGGAGGTCACAGGGATCATTGAGTGCATTTTTTCAGAATTGCAGGAAATCACATTTTTGGACCCCTAAAGCATTCACAAAGTTCATACATGCACTTTTTTACACAAAAAAGTGGGCATGGTCAACATTTTGGAAAGTGGGTCACACTCATATCTCAAGCATGGTATGATGCAGAGACCTGGGACCTACACCAAATGAGTCGACACTCGATAGAGATTCAAAATATGGGTCAAGGTCACGCAGGTCGCCAAGGGTCATTGAGTGTATTTTTTTAGAACTGCTGGAAATCACATTTTTTGACACCCTAAAGCATTCCCGAAGTCCATACATGCATTTTTATGGGAGAAAGTGGGCGTGGCCCAAAAAAGTGGGCGTGGGTCATTGAGTGCATTTTCAGAATTGATGGAAATCACATTGTTGAATTTACTGCATTCCCAAAGTCCACACAGGACTTTTCACTGTAACAAAGTGGGTGTGACCAGTAATTTTGAAAGTAGGGCATCCTGAGAATATTTCCAAGCAGTTTAAATGACTGCAGCTAAATATCTATATACATAATATGAGGTTTTAAGACACCGCAAAATGACAATTTCTTGTGATACTGCTGTCTGCAAGTAGACCACATTTGCCTTCACTGGGCATTGTGTTAATTACATGCTTGTACATCCCTGGGGGAGGGAGGGGTAGGGCGCATCGTTCCGCGTAGGGAATTATTTGGCGGCTTCCTTTCATCTTTTTGCCGACATATAATGCATGCTGTTCTGTTAGACTGTCTTCGATCTCAGTCATTTAACTCTCATAAGCCTGTCTGTTCATTTTATTTTACTTTAATATGAAAAGAGGTGCAACCTACAAGCGAACGAAGTTTTCGGATAAAAAATAAGCCATGCAATTCAATTTACCCCCCCCCCCCTCCCACCGCCCGCCCCTTGCCCCCCCCTCCCCCCCAAAAAATACGTTTGGAAATGTGTTACTCCAAAGGGACCGAAAATAGATCAACTATTGAAATAATCTTACTTGTTATGCCCACAACGGATAGTCAGGGGGTATATTGTTTTACCCCTGTCTGTCCGTCTATCTGTCTGCATATAGGGTACATTGTTTATCCGTCTAACCCCTCTTATAACTTTCAAGCTATTACTTTTTTTTATTTCACAGGATGTTTCTACATTTTTCAGATGTGTGCATATTGTCAGGATTTTGACCTGCCTCAATATTTCACAAAACTACTGGTTGTTGAATTTAGTCCATTTTTATAGAATTTCACCTGTATGATACGTGATTTGAAGCTAGGACCTTTTTTATTATTACAATATTTTAACTGCGTTCGCTAATATCAGTAAGGTTAGACATAGCAGAGAACAAAATGAGTAGCATGACCACGGTTGTGGAATTAACCTAGAATCCACTGGGTATTGAAGAAATCTTGCGTTGTTCAATCAGAATTCTGCCTGTGTGAAATGTCGGTTGGAATTTTAACGGAAATGCAAAACCACAGTAAAAAACAAATCCGTTACAACAATGCTTCGAATTTGCAACTATTGGAATTTGTGCCTGAACATTTTCCAGTTATCTTGATTTTTGGTCAAATATTGGGGAGGAGAAACACCACCCCTACACCCCCGTCCCCACATCCACCCCACCCCACCCCACCCCACCCCAGCCTCGTAGATACGTGCCTGTGTGTAATGACGAGTGTCTTCCTTGAAGTACCTATCACAATTATGAATGAAGGAAATGGAATATTCAAGGGGTGTGATTTTAACTCACTTAATACTTCAATGTGTGTCCGAAAGCTTTCATTTTATGTAACTCAAAGCTGAAAAACGTTTTGTACGCTCCTGTCACATTGCCACACTGTACACAAAAGCCAATCTTGAGATCCAACCAACTTCTCATTTCCAGTATGCCTCGTAGTGACTCACTGGTTACGGCGTTGGACTTTAAAATCGATAGCTCCACGGTACATGCCCCACCAAATGCAACTGCGACGTGTCCTTGGGTAAGGCACTCAGTCCTGATTACCCAGGTGGGGGCACAGCGACATTGTGTACTAAGGCATACTGCACTCAGATCGACCAATTCTCACCCTGCTTGTGTGTTGTTAGTATGTTGTGAATTTTGATAGTTGCTGATCGGCGCTCGGCATGGTTTCGTCTTGTTATGCCGATGTGCTTAAATAAACATACCGAGATCGAGATTAGTGAGAGGTGCTAATTACTTTTACTGGTCACTTTTACCCAGAATTTTAGTCGGTTTTTTTTTTCTTAGTGAATACGGGATGTGAATACATGTCAGGGTGAACAGGGGTCATGGAGGCGGTTTAAAAAAGAACATCTCCATATTGTTGAATACGGGACGTTAATACCCGTCAGGGTGAACAGGGATCATGGAAAAGGTTTAAAAAGGAACATCTCCATAGTCCCTCTCATAAATAGTTCTCGCAGTCATGGCAAGTCAACAAGTTTCAGTTATGTTCATTCCTAATAACAGAGGAGGTAGAAATCTAGTTTACAATGACTTTAAGTTCCGAATAAAGTCACAGAAGCCACCAAATATCCACTGGGTGTGTAGTGAACGCGGTTGCGGAGCCACAATAAACACAAGAGATGACATTATTAGTTCGCCTATGGGCACACATAATCATCTTCCGGACTTACCAAAAATCTGTGCAGATGCCGTGTTAGCAGATCTGAAGAAAACAGTTCGTCGTGATTCTAAATCTGTATCATCTATCTACCAGGACTTAGTTGGATCTTTAAGAGGAGATGAAACTGACCCAGTGATCATTGCTAAAATTCCAACTTTCTACATTGGACGATCAACTCTTTACCGATCCCGAGCAAAAACAAGGCCAGCTCTTCCAAAATCTCATTCTGATATACTTCTACCAGAAATGTTCCAGAAAACAACAGCAGGGGACAACTTTCTTCTTGCTTCTGATGGCGAAGAAAAGAAAATAATGATCTTTGCGACCACAGCAAATCTTCAACTACTCAGTGAAGCGGCAGCATTATATTGTGATGGAACATTTGAGAAGTCGCCTAAACTCTTCTTCCAGTTATATTCAGTGCATGCTTTTATTGACAATAAAATGTTCCCACTTGTGTATGGATTTCTACCAGACAAGCAGCAGTCAACTTACGTTAGATTCTTTGAACTTATCTCAAATAAATGTCAAGATGCAGGTGTGACCCTCCAGCCTTCTCAGATTTTTATGGATTTTGAAATTGCTGCTCAGAATGCTGCGCAGCTCATCTTTCCAACAACAACGGTAAAAGGATGTCACTTCCACTACAGTCAAGCGGTTTATCGCTTTGCATCAGACAAGTGTAGCCTTAGAAATGAATGCAAAGACGACACAGCAGTCAGAACATTAGTTCGACGAGCCATAGCGCTTCCATTTGTGGCAGTGCCAGAAGTCAGCGATGCTTGGTTTGAAGTACCGAGTGCATGGGAAGAAGAATTAAATACTAGGGATGTTGACCAGCGAGTGGTAAAGTTCACAGACTATGTAACTTCATTCTGGGTTGAAGGAGTTAATCAAAATATATGGAATCATTCTGAGACAAATGGCCCAAGAACAACAAACCACGTGGAGGGATGGCATTCTAAATTGAAGAAAATAATCAACGGAAGTAATCCAAATTTGCACTCTGTTGTGAGTTTTATTCAACAGGAACAGGCTTACACAGAAGCAACAATACTTCAACTCCGTGCCGGTGGTAAAGTTTGCCCACGACGAAAAAAGTACCGAAAAATTGAACATTTCATCCGGCATTACCAAAGAGAATACAGAGAAAGTAGAATGAACATTTTACAATTTTCAGATGCCGTGGCCAAGGCCAGTCCTTTTTGAGAGTATTTAATTAATGCCCATGTTTCATGCAATGTTTAATGTTCGTTATTTGAAATTTTTTCTCATCTAAAATCCCGGGTAAAAGTGACCAGTAAAAGTAATTAGCACCTTTCACTAATCCCGATCTCGGTATGTTTATTTAAGCACATCGGCATAACGAGACGACACCCTCGGCATATCCATTCAGGTACTCTGGCTTACTTCGCCCGTAAAACTGCCCAATACGAGATAAACCTCAACCTCTCTGTCGAAAGTTCTGTTAAACTCCAATAAAAATGGTCAGACAAATATCTCAAGCACAGTATGTGATAATGTCACATATAGATACTTTCTACCCCTTCCTTTTGTCTTGACAATAACTCAAAAACAAATCATCTGTCCTGTGCTGTTTGGCAAACTGGTAGCCTGTCACTAGTACTGGCCCAGCTATGTTTATAGGGAACCATTTTAGGGAACCCATTGGGCCACAGAGTTTTTTATATCCCATAATTTCTTTGTAACAGAACAGCATCATAAAGAAATAGCTGTTTTATATTTATATACACAAGAGAATAATGTAAACTAGAGAAACACAATTTACTGCCACCAGTAAATTTAAGTCTGCGTGAAAAGGGTTAAAGTATCAGGAAAAACTATATAGAAAGAGAATTTATGAAGGCTTATTTTCAGGAGTAAATTTTTTTTAAACAAATCAGAAATGGATTTTTGTTAACAGTATTTACAGGTATTCATAAAGAAATCAGAACAATTTTTCAAAGAAATCAGAAAAAGCATATATGTGCACACCATTTGAAGGGTTCGATCAAGGAATCAGAAATTGGCATTATTGGCTCTGCCACGTAGTTAAATGAAGAGATACAAGCATAATCTTCATAATTGCATTAGTTGTTATAAAATGGTTCTGAAAAATGTGCACTTAATCACCTGCGTTGACCACATTGAGGTGGACCACATTTTGAACCTCCAGCAAGTTTCAACTCATTCAGTGTAGGTTCCATGTCTACAGGCCATACGGAGCCAAGGCTGAAGTATGAGCGTAAAATACTTTACAAAAAATCGGCTCCAACAACTCCGGATCTGCCATATTTGTAGATGATAGCAAATATTCGTATTGCCTAGAAGATGTTAAGCCACACCCAATTTTTTTACGCAAAAATGCATATATGGACTTTGGGAATGCATTAAGGGGGTTCAAAAATGTGATTCCCATCAATTGTGAAAAATGCACTCAATGACCCCTAGGTGACTCCGAGACCTTGACCCATATTTTGAACCACTATCGAGTGTCGACTCTTTTGGTGCTAGTCCCAGGTCCATTCATCATACAATGCATGGACTTCAGGAATGCTTTAAGATGTCAAAATATGTGATTTCCAGCAATTCTAAAAAATGCACTCAATGACCTCTAGGTTACCCCTGTGACCTAGACCCATAGTTTGAACCTCTATCGAGTGTCGACTCATTTGGTGTTGGTCCCAGGTCTATGCATCATACCATCTTTAAGATATGAGAGTGACCCACTTTCAAAACTTTTGACCACACCCACTTTTTTCGTGTAAAAAATGCATGTATGAACTTGGGACTGCATTAGGGGGTCAAAAATGTGATTTCCTGCAGTTCTGAAAATGCACTCAATGACCCCTAGGTGACCTCGTGACCTTGACCCATATTTTGAACCTCTATTGAGTATCGACTCATTTGGTGTTAGTCCCAGATCCATTCGCCATACCTCACTTGAGATATGAGCGTGACCCACTTTCAAAAAAATTGGCCACGCCCACCTTTTTTACGTAAAAACGCATGTATGGACTTCAGGAATGCTTTAGGGGGTCAAAAATGTGATTTCCAGCAATTCTGAAAAATGCACTCAATGACCCCTTGGTGACCCCCATGTCCTTGACCCATATTTTGAACCTCCATCTAGTGTCGACTCATTTGGTGTTAATCCCAGGTCCATTCGCCATATCATGCTTGAGATATTAGCGTGACCCACTTTCAAAAAAATTGGGCATGCCCACTTTTTACGTAAAAATGCATGTATGGACTTCAGGAATGCTTTAGGGGGTCAAAAAATGTGATTTCCAGCAATTTTGAAAAATGCACTCAATGACCCCTTGGTGACTCCGTGACCTTGAGCCATATTTTGGACCTCCATCGATTGTCGACTCTTTTGGTGTTGGTCCCAGGTCCATAGGTCATACCACGCCTGAGATATGGGCGTGACCCACTTTCTAAACACAACCACGAACACCCCTAATGCCGCAGGAATCTGAAAAACATAGGTGGCCAAGAACTTGTGACTGTCGATCAGCATGACAAAAATCAACGAGATAGGGCTATTCGTTTTCGAATTATCTTGCGGACAAGGAAGTGCATAGAAGACAGAAGACAGGAGAAGAAAAAAAAAGGAAAAAAAATAATCGTACAAAAACAATAGTCTGTGTGTTTCACACAGACTAACAATCAAATTAGAGAGAAGTTGCTATAGCTGACACACATTTACTCTTATCAGCTGTTGCAATCAGAATTAAATTCCATCCCAAACTAAGTTGAAAGAACCCCTTTGAGTGGCAAGAAAATTTGTTTATTATACAGCTCTATCTTACAACATTTGATTAACTGTAGTTGAATAAATAACCCTTCACCTTTCATTGCGTTTTTAAATTTTTTTTTTAATTTTCACTCTCAATCATAACTCAAGATCAACAGATGTCGGCCCGAATGGTAAGTGGCTTTCTTGAAACACTTATCACAATTATGAATTAATGAAATGGAATATTTAAATGGTCTGTCTTTAACCCTCTTCATACTTCACCACCCTCTTCATATTTCACCGTGAAGAACAAACAACTTCATTTAACTTATGACTATAAATCATTTTGCACGCTTTCTACCATATTGCCGGTCTTTACACAAAAGCCATTCTTATTTTATGTATGCCTTGTTTAGGGCACTAGATGCCTTTAAACGAGCTCTAGAGGCTTTTAAGGTTTTTTTTGCACTATCCCAGATATAGAGTCTATGCACCCTTTGTCGGCTCGATAACTCAAATACAAATCGTCCTATCTCTATTCGTTTTTTGGCATGCTGGTTACCAACAACCAGTTTGCATTCCCATCTATGTTTTTTCGGCTCGTTTGAGGCCTTGTGTGTGATACAGTGGGCTGATTGCCTTAGAGTCTTCTAAATCATAATAAATATTTGCTATCATCACCAAAAATGACAGATCTGTAGTTGGTGGAGCTGTTACTTTAAAATGGATGTATACATGGGACTATACCGACTGAGTTAAAAATTGCTGGAGGTTCAATATATGGTCCACCTGAAAGAGGTCAACAAGATCATCAAGTGCATATTATTCAGAAAGACTGGGAAATGCATTTTATTACACCTTAATGTATTTCTAAAGTTTATGAATGTATTTCATCACTCAAATTTGTGGGCAGAGCCAAAAAGTTTCCATTTCTGAGTCGTGTATCGAACCCTTTGAATGCTGGTCACATATATGCCTTTTCTGGTTTCTTATAAAAATTGTTCTGATTCCTGTATTAATATCTGTAAATGCTGTTAATGAAAACCCATTTCTGATTTGTTTAAGAAATATTTTACTCGGAAAATAACCCTCCATAAATTCTCTTTCTGTATAGTTTATTCCTGATACGTTAGCCTTTTTCACACAGACTTGAATTTACTGGGTGCATTAAATTTTGTTTCTCTAGTGTACAATATGATTCTACCGGAACATATAGCTGCTACGATTGTTCCACCGGTGAGAATTCATGGATGTTTCATTCAGTTTTTCCAGCATGCATAATTTGACCATTTGGTACTCCAGAAGGCATTGATTCAAGGTTATAATTTCCAAAATTGTTCAATACTGGAAGTTGGAACTCCGCCTTCAATACCATCACCTCAGCTTATCGTTACGCTACGACCTAATTTTAACAGTTGTTCGCTGTTGGAATCCGAATGGAAGTGGGAACACCCCCTTCAATACGGTGAGTATACATCAAATTTGCGCGATGACTGCCCCGGTCTTTCGATCGTCCCAAAGATTGAAACCCCACTGCGCGATGTCTTATATATTGGTTAAAACCTAGCTACAGAAAAATCTATCTACCCAACTGTTTGAAGATGTTTCAGCTTTGCAATTGACACTAATTTCTCTATGATGTGCAGGGACCGACCTGGTCATGCGCTAGTGCGTATTTGGTTCTGAAACATCAGGACCTGGCTCTTAAATCTCAGAAATAGGCTTCTTAGTTGGCGCGTAACTTCACAGATCATATTTTGATATTCTTTCGATGGATAATCGAGAGAGATACTCTTACATGTATTATATATATGATTATCATTTATCATTGTTGTAGAGTGCTTAGTGTTAATACTCCAAGTCTTAATTACCAAGCATTAATCTTCACTGTGGTTTCTGATCAAGTCTTGGCTGCCTAAATAGGCAGCCAAGACTTGATCAGAAACCACAGTGAAGATTAATGTTTGCTATAGTGTACTAAATGAAAATGATGAGAGCTATTACATACTTGCTGTGTGTGTTACAAACAGCAGTGTGACTCCGTAAATTGAAATCTGGCGCATGAATTGAAAAAATAGGCTCCGAGGCTAGAGCGTGTTTAAATAGTTCTGATCGGTCCCTGGATGTGGTTAAACTGAATTCGAAATAGTTTCCTAATTTACAGCATTGAAACCCACAATTATACAATTTCAAGTTGTAAAGAGTTGAAAAATTAAAGATTTATCCGGATAGACATTTCTATTGATCCCGTGTGAATTGACAAAGCAGGACGAACTCTATGAGGTGAACTAATGAACAAATTTCTTATTCATAATTTTTGAATATCGATACTGAAAAGTGTGATCTATAATGAGTGATGAGTTCAAAGGCACCAATCAAACGACCAATCCGGACTTGATCTCATAAATATGAGATACCCATGTTACTATTTTGGATTTGTGATACGTGGGTTTAGATGTACAGTGGATTCCATATGATGTATAGTGCAAATCTTGCAAAACCCACTTCTAAAAAAAATTGAGCTGGATTTTTTTCAGGGTTTTTACCCCTAGGAATGGACTATAAAAAGCCAGGTGAGTTTATATCATTTGTAGAATATTTCAGATATATTATCCAAAGAATAAGCTCAAAATGTCGAAACTGCTCATTTTTTGTAAGTATTTAGAAGTCTTTTAACTATTCCAAATATTTTACCTTAAGATAATTGCCAATAGAAGTCATATATTTTGTGTATTAGATTGGAGAGAGAGGGCCATATATATTCTAATGTAACCCCCACGCCATTGGGACTGCTTCTGGTCCACCTTTATGTTGTATTTGCGTTGGGTATTCCTACCAGTGACTGCCTTATTGGACAGAAAAATTGTCTTTTCGTAGTGCAATATAATACCAACGAAATCAAGTTCGGGGCCTACTTGATCGTAAAACTGCTCGCCATTCTTTTGTGGCGCTGGGAACACGATATATGTTTTAAACTACAGAGGTGGACTTGTCGTATAGTTACCAAGAAAATTCCCGTTGGGCCCTGTAACAACCAGTAGTGTAATAATCAACCAGTAGTGTAATACAAATCAACTAGTAGTGTAATAACCAGTAGTGTAGTAAACTTAACCAGTAGTGTAATAAACATCCATGAAAACCAACAATTTTTCTATAAAATTTGAAAAAAAATTGGGGTGGCTCAAATAATAATTTGGGTACATCTTATCGATTTTTAATCATTTTATCGTACGTTTAAAGGCGTTTTGTAGGTCAAACATCATTTCGTGGGTTCAATACGGCGAGGAAAGGTATTTTTATGATTTTTGTATTATGTGCGTATTTTCTGATGTCTTTAATGTCACTTTCTATATTTGTGGCTTTATGTAAATTCAAAGTTGGCCAATTATTTCATTGTTGTGCTTTTGAGAGACTTCTAACGCCAGGATTAATTTGTCAGGTTCCATGATAACAGAATAAATTGTCAAGGTAACTTACAGGTGCTGAAGTATGATATTCAAGGACGTATTACCTGCGTGTTGTCTTCAATTATAATATTTAGTACGTTCCGGACGGATCACTAAAAATCTCCCGCATCCCCATCTCACGCTTTACGCGACTACCTTTACGGGGGGGGGGGGGGGGAGGGTGGGGGGATGGGGGCGTTATCTTATTGTTGACATTATACGATTTTTAGTTAACTTTTACCCGGTGTAGAGGAACATCGATCTCATTGACTGTTAAAGAAGTGTTAATTCTATTAGTTCACATATCCCTATGGAAATGACATCACAACATGACCGCTCAAGCGGGCTACCATAACAACATGGCGTCCCTGGGTCCCGTGACTATGACGCCTCTTGCGCCTCTCCCATTCTCTCCCCAAATGAGGGTCATTTATCCATACGACGCACTTCTAATGCAGTGGATATGAGAGAGACCTTTAGAGATTCGCCAGGGCCGTATTAAATATTAGGCCTATAATTGTAGATAACGCAAGAGATAACACAATTCGAGCCCTTGAATACCACACTTTTTCACCCCTGAGTTTCCTGGTATGACAGAACCTGACAACATATGCCTGGGGTAAGAAGTCTCTGAAAAGCACAGCATTACTATAAATAATTGGCCAACTTTGAATTTACATAAAGCCACAAATGCAGAAAGTGACATTAAACACTAGAAAATACGCACATCACATAAAAATCATAAAAATACCTTTCCTCGCCGTATTGAACCCACGAAATGATGTTTGACCTGGAAAACGCTTTTAAATGTAGGATAAAATGATTAAAAATCGATTAGATGTACCCAAACTATGATTTAAGCCACCCCAAAATTTTTTCAAATTTTGTTGAAAAATTATTGGTTTTCATGAATGTTTATTACACTACTGGTTAAGTTTGTTACACTACTGGTTATTACACTAGTGGTTGATTTGTATTACACTTCTGGTTGATTATTACACTTCTGGTTAATTTTTATTACACTACTAGTTAATATTACACTACTGGTTGTTACATTGCCCCTTATCGAGATCCCCGAAATTGGTGCAGCCCAACACCTGTTGGTGGATGAAATTTTGTGAAAATGATCAAAAGACGAAATGGATCTGATTGCAAAGACTGTCGTTATACCGAAATGTTTCTATGTGGACAGCCATTGATCGCTCAGATGCAAAGAATCGCGCGTTCGTTCAATTCAAAAAATGAAACTTTTCTCCGGGTCTGCCCACCCCTGTCCACTTTCAGGTAACTGTTTTGGCCCAGTCCACCACCGTTAAACCGTGTCACCCCCAAAACAAAGAAGACTGTGCAAATTTGTTATCCTTCCCCAAGAGCAGGAATTGCCAACAATCTATCACCTAATATGATGTATGCAGTATCAGTTAATTCCATTATGGGCTTCCACCAAATATGGAATTAAGTGGACCCCCCTGTATACCAAATAAGGTCGCAAACAAGCTGTGTCACTGACATTTTCCCCTGATTATGGTTTATATATATTGAACTAGGAACTTGGGTGAAAAATATTTAATAGAATTCTTACTTGTGTAACGCAACCAGGGGTGGAGTTAAACAAAACGTAGGGGAGGTTACTTTGGGTGTTTGCCATACATAGATTTGAACAGACTGTGTATGGTACATCCATAGCTTGCACGTGACGTCTTAAAATCCCGTGTCGTTTGTAGGATGTACGCTAGGATAAGTGGCTGTGATGAACTGACAACAAACCTCAGATCATGTTACCGTTAACCCTTTACCTAACGTAACGGCCAAAACCGGCCAGCGCTATTCTCAAAAATCGCCAATTAATTTTCATTATTTTTTTCATTTTTTGTCTCAAAAACATAGGTTATGACCCCTCGTTGGAACGAGCTCGTCGAGCTCGTTCCAACGAGGGGTCATAACCTATGTTTTTGAGACAAAAAATGAAAAAAATTAGTTATTCAAGAATTATTTTTGCAAGTGTCGTCTGCTTTTCGTGTTAGGTAAAGGGTTAATTCATCATAATAACATATATTTTCTAATAAGACCATACTCTTAGCCATAGCCCAAAACCCACATCGTGAGAAATATACTGAGTCAAAAAATAAAGTATAATAGAAACAAATTTGAAAAATAGCATAAAGGATGAAATAATAGTTTTAATGTTGCATGTTTGTGGACAAGAGGTCGTGCAAAGAGTTTAATGACATATTGTTGTTGTCCACCAAACCGTATACAATTTTGCTACGGATTTCAAAACAGCATGTGCTACCCGAGAATGTCAAATTGAATGGGTGACCGATGATTTTCTTAGTGTTATGTTGTGCTAGAGAGCCTGCATTATTGAGAAAACACGCTAGTTTTTGTCTTCCGACATTTTAAATAATGCCAAGGTTGAAAGAAAATCAGAGGTCGCGTGCCATTGGCATGCATGATGCTGCGATACCTCCAGATGAGCTCCTTGCTGAGTTCGAGGTCACTGTGACCACTATTTACCGTCTCATTGGAAGGTATAGAACCACTGGATCTACTGCCGACCGACCGCGTTCAGGTCGACCAAGAGTTACGACCCCTGCACAACACCGACACATCAGGACGTCTTACTTGCGGGATCGCTTCCTTCCGGTGACGAGGACAGCATCAATTACTCCTGGTAGAACTAACAATAGAATCAGTGCATAAACTGTCCGCAACAGACTCGCTGGATACGGCATCCGTAATAGGCGTCCATACCACGGACCATCCTCACCCAACACCATCGTACCGTCAGAATGGAATGGGTACGTCGGCGTGTTCACTGGATTCGGCAGCGTTGGAGCACAGTTCTTGATGAATTACGATTTTGTCTACGGCGCCCTGATGGTAGGGCAAGAGTGTATCGCCGATGAGGAGAACGGTTTTCTGTTGCTTGCGTGCGAGAATGCGACCGTTTCGGCGGGGGTAGTGGAATGATTTGGGCAGGAATTTCCTTGCACATCGAACGCAGTTGATCTTCATCGATGGTAATCTGAATGGACAACGATATAGGGCCGGAACTCTTAACGCTGTTGTTGTCCCGTTGTTCAACGCTAACGTCGGATTGCAGTTATTCAAGCAATACAATGCCCGATGTAACGTGGCACGTATCTGCCGTGAATTTCTTGAGAAGCAGAGCATCGAACTTCTTCCCTGGCCCCCACTTTCGCATGATTTGTCGCCAATCGAGCATCTTTGGGATCAAATGGACCGCCTGGTACGACTTCATGATCTTCAGATATTAGGCGATTTACGTAATGTTCTAAGGCAGGAGTGGAACGCAATACCACAGGGTGACATCCAGAGGCTTATCAGGTCCATGCGCCGTCGATGTCTTGCCATCCAAGAGGTAAACAGTGGACATACACGCTATTGACTGCATGTGTAAACTTTCTATTTCACCTCGTGTCTGAATTGCGACGTCCGGATGTGACGATGGCAACAGTAAGAACATGAAATTATGCAAATTCATACAGCTAGACTCAAAATATGAATTTACAATAATTTGTTTGGGATTATACTTTCTTTTTTGTATATATGGCCTGAGACATATGATCGGGGTGCATTTCATAATGTCTAAACTATTTAGAAATGAGCCCGACAGCAGGTAGAAAGAGATTAAAACCCTCATCACAAGAAGAAATTCGTTTCGATAATCAACGTCACAATCCACGGAGGTTGTTTTACGGATTCCCTCTCGGCGCCAGCAAATAAGCTTTATTATAATTAAGAGTCGCGTCATCGCTTCAAATCATCAATTGTTAGAAGCAGAGTGAAGTTGTTTATTTTGAGTCCCGACAACTATTTGTATTACATTGTCTTGAGTTAACCCTTTACCTAACTTGAACAGCAGACGACGCTTGCAAAAAAAATTCTTGAACAACTTTTTTTTTCCATTTTTTTTGGTCTCAAAAACATAGGTTATGACCCCTCATTGGAACGAGCTCGACGAACTCGTTCCAATGAGCTATCATAAACTATGTTTTTGAGACAAAAAATGAAAAAATAATGAAAATTAACTGGTGATTTTTGACAATAGCGCTGGCCGGTTTTGGCCGTTATGTTGGGTAAATGGTTAAGTTAGAGCTTGCGCATTGCCACTGTCTGGGTAACAGGAGTAAACAATTGTAGATATACAAGCGAAAGCCCGAAACATTTGAAGGAAGGAACCAGGAACCAATACTTTAAAACACTTACAGTTACATTTTTCAAAACTGTATTTTCTATTTGTGGAAACAAGTATTTGAAAATGAACCATCAGCATTTTCAAAGATGTGGCAATTTGCCAGTTGGCAAATTGCCATATCTTTTGAAATGCTAATGGTTCATTTCCGTCATTCATATTCACTTGTAGAAAATACAATTCGGGGAAATACAATTTTTAAAGTTTTATAGCATTGGTCCCAGGTGAACAGAAAGGTTAAAATGTGAATTTTTTTTTGTTTTATCTCGCCAACGGGCTTTTGGGGTCTACGATCATATGGATCGAGGAAAGGTATGAGAAGATAATTAATATGTAGTTTATTGTTAGGTGTGTACGGAGTTAACTCGATTAATACTCCAGTAGTTAATTCGTCTGTGGAAGTACAATGAGTTATTATTAGTGCCCAGTTAGAAATAGGTTTGCAACAGATTTGTTTATGTTTCAGAGTGATAATGAGTGTAAGGCGGGAAATAACTAATACATAATTAAGTAGTTCAGTGGATAAATGAATAAGCGACCAAATATTTAAATAAACTAGAAAATTGTAATTTGTTGGATAAATTACGGGCCTTCCCAAGCTTTTAATGTGAAAAGACAGTCTGTATTGTACACTAAACTATCAATCATTTTGATTATCTTTACACCTCATTTTTTTAAACTGGCATGAGAAATCTTTTACCCCATAAATGGACGTTTATTCTAACAATAAAAGTCGTGGATAAGTTATTGCTTTATTCACATGGTAGCAGCTGCTAGTAGGGTGATAAGTGTTCCCCGTAGGTTTGAAACTGAAAGAATGTATTTCTGTAGTAGAGACAGACTTCTTGACCTCTACCGCATTCGTTTTGTCACGATCTGTTTTCTGTTTGTGGGAAACATAACGAACCGTCGTTATCAAACGTTGACCGTTGTTGAAATGTTTCGTTTCAGAATATTTGGTACATTTCAACTCTGTCCAACAATAAAACGAACAACAATTAACAAAGAAAACACAAAGTAAATCAATCGAAACCAAGTGATGAAAAGCATACAAGTTGGATTGTGAAAGGCGGGGGGTGTGGGGGGGGGGGGGGGGGGGGGCATGATGATTGATGTTTCATTTTCTAAATTAGGAATGTGTAAATAAACAAATGCACATGTCGTCTGCTTTATTTATAAAACTCAAGTTGAATCGACGACGAACAAAAAAAAAAAAAAAAAAAAACAACAATAAACAACGAAAACAAGAAAGATAAACATTATTCATTTAATAAAGTATTGTAGCAAGTTTGGCTCAAGTTTCATCAGATAGTTGCATCTAAGTACTTAATTCTACGAACTACACCTCAGAAGAAATCAGAGACACTTGTCTTTTTCAAACTTTCCGGATGCCATAGAATTAAGAAAGGACGTTGGTTTTGTTTACATTGGCATTACGGGGGTTCGAACCCACGCCGAGAGAGTGTGCGTGGTTCAGTATAGTTTCGTAAGGCGGTTGGTGCCGAAGGGAACTCTCTCGGCGTGGGTTCGAACCCCCGCCATGCCAATGTAAACAAAATTAGCTCAAGTTTGTAGGGGAATTATTTTTATACTGAAATGTATCACTGCGCCTTGTTTATTTTTGGCAGTTTTGCTTGCCGATGGAATTGAACCAATGTGCTTCTCACTTCTCGTGGTGTTTTGTGGCGAGTAACAGCACGATTTCACTGCGACTGTCCTGTAAATGATTTATGGGATAAACAAAATAATGTGTCGTTTTTCAAATAAAACATTTATTCCACTCGTAGGATTAAGAATGAATCCGACAAGCCTCGGATTTTCCCTTGAAGTTGGTCAATTTTGAAGAAAAAATGCTACATTCATGTCATTTTTGGCTGATAGGGATTAGTTTTGACATATTTGTGTGGTGATTTTGGTGTATCATTTTATGCTCTAAATGTTTGGAAATTTTGAGCTAAATAACAGTAAACAATTTTGAGACTTTTGAAAAATGGTGAAATTTTGATGGTTTTGGCAGAATATTTTGAAAATAAGCATTTTCACAGACATGACGATACCTCATTTCACTAGATTTTGTGACATTACACAACTACTCCCAATTTTTGAAAAAGACCAATAAAAAGAGTCTTTCCCAAACTGGGTTTGACAACATCTAATAATGGAATAAAAAATGAGCACGGATATATCACCATTTACTAGAAATAGTTACTTCACGGAGTAACAACGGCTTTTCCAATGTGTGATATTTGAGAAGAGATGTAGTTTTAATATTTATTATTATCACTTTACAGGGCACTCCTTGGCGAATATTTTCATTTTCTGGGGCTGCACAAAAGTCATATTGTCCAGGATGTACTGGGCTGCGGGCCAATATTGAAAAAGTTGACTCAATATGGCCCGCGGGCCATTTCCGGCACCGGTAACATGATGCACATCTTTTATCATGTGACGTAATGTTTCAATTCAATTCAATTCCCAATTTCCTCTGCTTCCGGCTGCCGCGATTTGTTTCGAAAAATGTGCAATTTTCTTCATTCCTTTTCATCGCAAAGCTACATGTTTAGGTGAAACCCCTTCCAAATGGGACACGTATGGGATCTTACTATCGATATTTGGTAAGTAATAGTTAGTCACTGTGTCTGAAAAATGTTGTTAGCACATTGTTTAGCTTCGTCATTCGGTTGCCTTTCTAGATTTCACTGTAATTTATTTGAAAGTTCGAGAGGTCAACTCACTCATCACGTGACCGCATTTGTCTATAAATATCACCGGCGACTGTTGATAAACAGACGACACATGCGATTTCTTAAAATCTGAAAACCAAAAGTATTACCGGTATAATGTCACAATCAAGTGAGTAAAGTGAAGCTGATTTGCAAAATTTGGACAGTGACTAGTATTATTGTTGAACTTCATGATCTTCATTTTTGTTCACCTCTGATGAATCATATATAAATGATTGATGATCTGATGTTTTCTCCCTCTTATCCATATATAACCTCACGGTAGTGATAATAATAAAAATAACATGATTTCTTTTCGAGCGTTATGATTCATTATCGGCCCTACCGGAATGATCAACAGCCCGCGGGCTATTATCGGCCCTCGACTCCGTCTCGGGCCGATAATAGACCCTTGGGCTGTTGATCATTCCGGTAGGGCCGATAATGAACCATAACGCCCTCAAAAATCATGTTATTGTATAAGTATATATTTATTTCATGTCATTTACTTCGTGGCCGGCCACATTAAGATTTGAATAACTGATCATCATGGGTATTTTTTATGTGTAAACAACTGTTGATAAATATATATAGAAAATACCCATAGTAGCTTGGTGTACGAAATGTTCACCACGAGTGGTGAAGTGGTGTTAACCGCAAGCCTTTGACGGGCGGTTAACACTACTTCACCGCGAGTGGTGAATATTTCGTCCACCAAGCTACTTTCGGTATATTTTATTTATGCCATGATCGTCAGATTATAAAGAGTCACTATTATTTTTTCTCGATTTTACTGAGCAGCCGTACAGACGTGCGAATTTGTTTTTGTTTACATGCATCAATGGGTGGTAGAAACAGGGCCTTTTCCCATTTTAATAACACAATAACATACTATTTCGAGTTATGGATGATTTATTAACATGAGACCATGCATGTTTGTTAATCTTTGGTGTTTCATGGGGCAAACTCATTTAGAAATATAATAATAAAAAATCACTACTTTCATTTCACTCTTCTCGAGGCGACGTGTGAAAAATTTAGACAAGTTGGCATTCAAGCCGAGGTCACCAAACGGACGTATTTCCTTTCTCAGAGACAAGCGAATAATGATTCCCTTCAGCTGAAAGTATTTGATTCATCACGAGGTATCACGCAGCGTCAACTGACTGATCAATCGCTACCAGCAAGAGTGAACTGGTAGATTGTACTAGGAAAATAAACCTCACGTGTACCCCACGACATCACCGGACAAATAATCAATAAATTGTAAACTGATTTGTAATTTTAAAAACTTCATTCTAATACTGTGTGTTCAATTCTTGTTTGTTGTGATGGGGAGATTTTGTATTGTGTACCGCCCCCCCCCCCCTGGATATTTGAGCATTTGCTCTCTTTGAGTTATAGGTCGTTGGTGGGTTATGAGTATCTCTGGCCTCGAAAAATCCGATTTTATAGGTGATACATGTATGACTTTGAGTCTCCTTCCATTTTGAGCCTCGCTTCAAATATTTCGGGTAACATATACGCCCTCACGTAACGACTCAAAGTGGTGGCATCTCTCTGTATAATTTTTTTTATTGAAGACATGAAAGATATTCTCGATAATTTGTGGCATCCCGTGCGGATGCCGGCATACAAATTAAACCATCTTCTTTTGCCGCCAAGCCTGTACTGATATCTGAGGTCAACAAGGACTTCAACAGTACCTCAGTAAGTTCCACAATTATACTGAAACCAACATGTTACAAATAAATGTTGGAAAAATAAAATGTTGATTATTTGGACCTGCGTCAGATAACGGCACACGAAAGCATCCAACATTTGTCATCGGAGGCATGCGTGTTGATATTTCTGAGGAATTTACATATCCAGAAATAAAATTCTCAAAATATGGTACACTCTCTAAAGCCTAAGATGATTTGGTTGTTAAAGCTCAAAAAGCCTTATACTCACTTTTTAGTGCATTTAATGAAACTTCACGGATTCCATTTAAGACAATGTCAAAGCTGTTTGATAAATTAATTCAACCTAATGTCAGAAATCGGGCTTTTGTCGTTGCTGGAGGAAATAGATTCATGTCGCATGGGAAGAGTCGCCTGAATCCGTGCTTGTACGTATTTCTCACCGTGACGAACCCACCCGTTTCGTTTTTGTTGAGGCGGTTCTTATCCTGAGGGGGTCAATGACTTATCCTCAAAAAGCATAAATGCACAGGTGTTCACTGAAAACAACAATTTTAATACACATATGTAAAAATAAATATAGTAATTTGTTGATAACATTAAACCCAATGAATAAGAAAAACAGAAGGTCAATCACACCCTACCCACACAGTTTTTGAGTCACTTGCGGGCCTGCATTCTCTGTTGTCGATGGTTTTCCTTCCTTTCTTGTCACTGGTGTTTGAATTTTGGTCGCCTTTTCACTTCACCCTTTCACTGCCGTCGCACGGACACTAAAGTCTATTTCTGATCCTGCACTCAGATATGGCCACCGATTAGACCCACGACTGTTCCTATTCTAAATATGAGCTCTGTGGTTCCGCTACATCACAACGTGCCTTTACGTTCGCTCCGGTGCGGCACCTCCTCTAACCTATAGCAAGGGACCTCCCCAGCTCCTACGACCCATAGTCTTACAAGCTTTCATACTGGAATGAATGTTTCAGAAATCTCCGATTTTATTTCGATAGCCAGAACATTAAATCTCATTTTAATTGCTTCTCTTGAACTTGGCCGTTAGATCTATCTTAATTTAATATTCGCTTTTAAGTTTCTTTGAAATTCTCGCATTTTTGGTATATCTTGACATTCGTGACAGACCAGATGCGTAATATGAGTGTGTGTCCAAAACAAATGCGATGTTCTGTTTTTACAACAATTACCTTTTAACTGGCCATAATTACAGAGATAATGACTGAAGATCACTAACCTCTCTTACTCGTTTAATCTATTATCAGATAGCTCATCAATGGGTGCACCAACCCCCGATAATGGCCATAAAATACCATGCTTAATTAGCAGCGCATGAATTATTGCTGGTTTGTTTAAGTGACAAATCAGTTTTTCGGGATCAGTCATATACCTATCTTTTCGCTCCTAGCCCGAGTGAGAGAGATTATCGGAAAGTATATAGACTTTTTAAAACACAAAATCGCAAATTTAAGCTATCACCATGACGCCTATAGCCTTGTGTGGTTGTGAAGTTTGGGGATATGAAAAAAACGAATGGAAACATTACAACATGGCCTGTGAAAAATTACACTTCCTTTTGTAAAAAAATCCTTGGGCGTTCAGTTCGCGCAAAACTTAGTCGATATCCTCTATAAATTGAGGCGGTAAGTAGGATGGATTCTTTCGCAATCAAAATATCTGAGAATCAAAATGCCTTGATGTGGAATGTGGTAGCTTAATAGAGAAATCGTAAAGGCATATCGGAATCCCCTTTCAAATTACTGGAAAGAAATTGTCTCGCTATCCATCAACATCCATTTATCAATAGCACCAATGTTATAGGTAAGCTGGAGTATTATTTTTGCTGGCATCATGTAAACACGTTAAAAAAAGTCAACGTTTGAGAACTGCAAAAAGAAGAGCGATAATAAACTTAGAACGTACATTGGTTAAATGACTATTCAATGAAAGAAGTACTTAGTGGAAACGAACTCGACGGAAGACCAGGAAATTTTCACTAAACTTTCGTGTCAGCAACCACAAGATAGCTGTTGAGAAAGGGCGACATTTCGGCTGAATTTTGTGGTTTGGGCTCCATATTTAATTAATTTTCTAAACATTTGTTAACCCTTTGAGTCTTCAATTATCTTGACATTCAAACGTCACTGGGAATTCAGTTTCTTCAACATTTTTCAAAATGCGACGTCAAACATCGGAACGTACAAGGTTCCGCTCCACAAATTTCCAGGCATTTCCACAGGCACTGTCCAATAATTTGTAATAGAACAAATTTATATAAACAAAATATTCTTTGCGTTTGACTGAATATGAAATATACGCAAGCAAAGTGTTGGCCTTTGCTCTGATATCCTCATTTTTTGAAAGCCTTGATAGTGGCTGCTAGCACTCAACCAGTTAAGAAGTCTTGACAGTAGGATTATATTAGTATTTTAAGCTCCGATAACATTTGGGTCAAGGGTTGTCACTGGGTACTATTCGGCTGAAAATAGGAATTAAGATTAAAACTTAAAAAAAGTCGAAAAATAATAAACAAATGACCACAAAGTATCAACGCGCTGTTTGATTTCGCACGTCACAAGACGTACACAAGTATCAAAGGGTTAAATACAGAGCCAAAATGTGCAATCCCTCAATGTTAGAAATCATCCGAAGAAAATCCCAGTCGAAGCAAAAGGTTAAAGAATCTGGACTCATTCATTCTGTTAATTTTCAACTCGATTGCATTTACCGGAATCCATAAAAGAAATTCTGGTTTCATTACGCGAGGGGGGCCCAGTTGTATGGTGGTGGCGAATTTATGTAAATATACTGTTGCTCTCTCTCTCTCTCTCTCTCTCTCTCTCTCTCTCTCTCTCTCTCGTAGCAGGTGCCTCCTGACGCGAGCCACGCGACTCTCCCCCTGCCGATTCTTATACTGCGGGACGGATATTGAAAAAAACATTCAACAGGCTACCCAGACGATGACAGCGTATGATAAACATTTTGGCTGCAAAAAGAACTAAAATTTAGTCTCATAATGGTAAAACAATGACAGGATCCATAAAATATCGCTTTATCCTTTTATTTACAAGAATACTTTTCTTTTGAACACAGGCGTTATATTTACACAGACAGTTTTGGTCGCAAGATGCAGGAATTTGAGCGAATCTGGTCAAATCAGCATTCATATAACAGAAAACGTTTGCCAGACATGTGCCGGCGGAACTGTTGTGGAAGGTGACGTTTTTTCAGACTTTAATATCCCACCACCAAATATTACAAATATGGTTACAGATTTCTCGAGGAATGTTGAGTCCTTTCGACAAATGTCGATAGATGCAGCTAATCAATACGTAAGACAATTTTCTTTTCATGACCTTTGTTTGAAAATGACAGGATCTTGTTTCCGTTTGTTACAAAAACAACCCACACAATTTTATGCTTCACAAGCTTAAGTTACAAGGGCTACACAAAAGCGTGGACCTCTGTCCCCGACCCGTTGACATGTTCGAAGTAGCCTTAAAGGTATTGTGGGACAGATAAAAAATTCTAAGAAGAAAGAATGAAAAAGGGCCATATCTCTGGGAAAAATATTAGAAGAACCCTTCAACGCGGGTCTATCAGTACACCAAAGGAGATCCAAATCCAACCAATGTTTTTAACCCTTTACCCAAGGTAACGGCCAAAACCGGCCAGCGCTATTCTCAAAAATGGCCAATTAATTTTCATTATTTTTTCATTTTTTGTCTCAAAAACATAGGTTATGACCCCTCGTTGGAACGAGCCCGTCGAGCTCGTTCCAACGAGGGTCATAACCTATGTTTTTGAGACAAAAAATGAAAAAAATTAGGTATTCAAGAATATGTTTTGCAAATGTCGTCTGCTTTTCATGTTAGGTAAAGGGTTAAAATTACAATCCAAAACGTTTGTTTGTTTGTATGTATGTTTGTTTGGACGGACGGAGGTCTCCACTAGATAATCCCGAATCATCCTTCGGGGGTCGGGTGCATTATAAATTAGCAAAAGGTTCCACTGTCAAAGGCAGTGGTGGATATCGGTTTCTTTCCTTGGGTGGAAGTGAAAGAAAGTGTCGCCACCGAAGCCACATTTCAAGCATGGGCCATTATATGAGCACTCCCAGCTGGCGCAGCGGCGAGATGGGAGCGGACGAGGTGACCCATTTTCGTCTGTGTTGTCTGGTGGCCTCCCCCGGGAAAATTTTGCAAAATGGAAGGCCCGGTTGCTACTTCGCAGAACCTATATCTCTAAGTATGGGGTGGGGTATTATCCATGACAACACATGGGCATCCACCACTAGAGGCAGTGGATGCCCATGTATTATCGTGGATAATATAACTTGTCCCCTGGTCTCAGTGTATGTGAAAAAATAAGTAACAACAATAGGGGGCGCCGAGCGCTGCCTCTGGATTCGCTCGTGAAAGAGAGAAATATTTTTTTACAAGATATTACTCGTCTTTGAACTTTTTCAGCCGATATACATACATTTTTGCATGAAGACAAAACTAGCCATGTATGCCTGGGAGATAATCTGAGGAAGAATTCAATGGGAAGGGTCCTACTACCCGAAACCCAAGAGGGGTGTAGGAAGAAATTACAACTGAACCCCCGCCAACAATGCAAGATGATCGAACCTCTTTACAACGAATTATCGGTAGACAGCCTTGGGTTTATCCCGGCCCAAACTGGCCAGCGCTATTCATAAAAATTACCGTTCAATTTTTATTATTTTTTTTCAGTTCTCGTCTCAAAAAACAAAGCTTATGATCCCTCGTTGGAATGAGCTCGCTCGTTGGGCTTGTTCCAATGAGGAGTCAAAAGCTATGTTTTTGACGCAAAAAAATGGAAAAAATAGTTATTCGAGAATTTTGTTTGCACGTGTTATCAGCCTTTCTTGTTTGGTAACGGTTCATGACACCATTCCAAAGCACAGACGGTAAGCTTATTGATCTCAATGTGAAGTCAAGGGCAAGACCCACGCAGGAAATATATAGAATATACCCATAGAAGCTTGGTGTACCAAATGTTCACCAAAAGTGGAGAAGTGGTGTTAACCGCGAGCCTTCGGCGCGCGGTTAACACCACTTCACCACGAGTGGTGAACATTTGGTACACCAGGCTACTTTGGGTGTATTTTATTTATACCATGATCGTCAGATTATTAAGAGTCGCTATTATTTTTTATCGATTTTACTGAGCACCGGTCGTACATACGAGCGAATCTGTTTTTGTTTACAAACTTCCGCTGTCAATTTTATGATAATAATAATAACATTTTGGCCAGCCGCTGATTTGTCGCGGTTCTCGGACGAGAAGGCCATGGTTACCCTTGTACTCCCTATTCCCACGCTTCTCCACTCCTCCCAACACTCGGAGACGAACTGCTTGATGATATCCCTTGTCCCATTCTTCCCAATCTCTCCGATTAGCATATTAACCCTCTCCTTTGAGTCTCCCCCTAACCACATGTCCTTCATTCTCCCATCCCACTTCCCCATTATACTCCCAGTGAATCTCATTCTTTTAGACTGATACTTTGGGCATTCTAGAAGAAAGCGTTCCAGGGTCTCCACCATGTCCAAGTTACACATCTGGCACTCCCTTTCACCGTCTTTCCCAATTTTTCCCCTCAGCTCCAGGGATCGCGACCTCAGCTTGAACAAGAGTGACCCCCCCAAGGTGCCATCAAGGTACTCTTCAAAACCTGGCTTCTCTTTATCACGCAGGCCACCCAAAGACCTCTTTGATTTGACGCCCTCTCGCCAATTACGGTTACAATCCTCCATGACCCTTTCTCTGACGATTTTTTTACCCTGGTTTGCCCCAACGTCCAGGCCCGAGATCTCCAATGAATAGTTCTCTACTAGCTCCCTCACTTGGACCATCCACCCCGTTTTGATATTTGAGTTGAAAATTCTCAGGAACATTACTTTACACCATCGGCTGTCGGGGAGATTTACCAAATAATTAAGATAACCGAGCTTCAACAGGCCTATCCTGCCCTTGATCCTCATCCACCCAAGCTCACCCTTGATTGCTTCTAGCGCTGCAGGGGTGAGCTTGGGAAAAAAACTGAACCTTCTTCGTTTTAATAACATAATAACATACTGTTTACAGTTATGCATGCTTTATTAACGTGAGACAATGCATGTTTGTTAATTTTTGGCATCTTATGAGGTAAACCCATTTAAAAACATACGTAATAAATAACTGCCACTTCCATTTCACTCTTCGCGAGGCGACGCGCGATAAATTTAGAAAAGTTTGCATTCAGGTCGACATCACCAAAGGTCAACGGGGATGCAGTTCTACTGTAGGTGTAAATTTTTACTATTGAAATTCCATTTCAGGCGTGTTCATCGCGGTTGGTGTGAAAAGCTAAAGTTAATGTCATAGTCTTTTCATATACAGTAGAATAGGTAATCATGGTATAAATATATCTTTGACTTGATAACTGCAGGATCATGCTCTGTCCTACTATGACAGCAGCTTGGTAATGTTTACATTCGTCGATGTCGTTGCCTAACGTTGGGCTATAATGGCCCACTAAGGAGTTTTGCGCGAACACTGAAATTTATGGCTTGTCACACCCAGAATAGTCTGCAGCAGTCTGCTACACCATAGGTAATAAAAAAATCAAGAAATAGAGATTATTACCATTATGTGGATGTACAAAATATGTATCCGAGTCGAGCTCTAAGGGCAGATCACGAAGAGTCGAAGACGAGTCGTGATCTGCCCTTAGAACCCGGAGTGAGACTCGGATACATATTTTGTACATCCACATAATGGTAATAATCATTTTATCTTACAATATATTGGGGATAAGTCAAGAATGCAGACGGATAAATAACGAACTTTTTATTCGTACGGATGAACAAAAAGAAAAAAATGGAACTCACGCGAAAGGAACGTGCTTGTATCCGACCTCCTGATACAAACATCTGTATCAGGGGGTCGGATACACGACAGTTGCGGAGTTAATACAGACAAAATACATGTTGATTGTAAGATAAAAACATTTATTAAAACTTTCGTGTTCAACTTTACGAGAAGGACTATAGGCTATATTTGTTTGGAGCTACAGATGTGGTTTAATTACGTGTATTATGGGGGATCTGAGCTACCAGGTGTCACACAGTCTGTCTCCAAGAACATTTTCTTTTGAATTCACTCATACACCTGGATCTGGACCTCGTTCGTTTTCATTTTCTTTCTACTTGGCAGGAAAAGTTATATTATCACGGCTCCGGAGAACTGGCAGTTGATTTTAATGCGTACGAACAAGCATGGACCTGCACTCAATGCGGCCAGGTTGATGGACACAGATCTCACGTAAGTTTCACAGATAAACTTTCAAGACCGTTGTTAGGCTTAACCCCTTTCAGCGTGTTCATTATATATTTTTTTTCCATGAAAAACAGTTTAACCCCTTTCGAACTGTTGTCACACAAAAGCTACCCCCAACAAAACTTGAAAGTAAGAGTATTGTGAAGATGACCGATTGAGTGAGGGCGAAAACCTAATTAGTCGTGACTCTGGTGGTTCAAGCTGTGACTGATAAATTATTCCAACTACTTCATCGAGGCATGCCTTCAACGAAGGCATGCCTTGATGACGAAGTTGTAATACTAGGCGGTTGGGATTATAGTTAAAAATAAATCTAGACATCTTGGAAATGCATTTAAGGATAAATAAAATACTTATGTAACAGTCGTGACAAAACTTCTTATTTAATTAACACGCACCTTACTCCAAACTGGAGATTTTGGGACCCAACAGCCCAATTTGTTTACTAGAAGCCTCCATTTGTATGACTGTCTGTCTGTGACCTAGATCCAGGGGTCAAATCTTGCCTCGTAAGTAGTGGCGGAGCTATGATTCTCAAATAAGGGGAGGCATGGAAAATATTCAGAGCGAGGGTGGAGTGTGTTCCCCTACTTAGAAAAAGGCCCCCACCACCCCCACCCCCGCCGGGAAATTTTTGAAAAATCGAGTGCTCTGAGAATAATTCTGGCGTAAAATTTGCTTCCAACTTGAGGTAATTAATTATCTGTGTCAGGAAGACAAGGAAATTGTGGTGTGGATAGACATGCCAGATGCCTGTACCGTACTCACGGGGAACAGATTCTCAAACAGATCATAATTATATAGGCAAAATGATTGGTGATTGGCTGAAGTTTCATAAATATGGAAAACATTAGAATTACAGCCACATGTTACCCAGCCCCCAAGTGTCAGATAGGTGTAAGTGACCGTGTCACTAAATATCTGCATCCCAGTATTCTCTCTCAATCATCCTAGTAAATGATTTACATATCAAATGTGATGAAGATCCGTTCATTACTCAAGTTATCGCACAGAAACCAAAAATTAATATGGATGAAAGCTGGGACAGACCATTTACATATGACCGGCTTTCAGGCTATGACAATAGCACATATTGACTTCGGAGTCGTGTTTGTGTTTCATTTCCGAACGAACTATAATGAACCTTCACCCAATACCAAACACTGTATCAAGGTTCTTGCCTCAATCTGAGTGTAACATATAATGAATGGGTGAAACTAGTTGAAATGGAATTTGAATTTTGGGGGACCCAGTGAGATTTTGGTGTGCCCGGACCTCCAGGCCCCCATATCCCCGCCACTGCTCGTAAGAAAGTATACGATTACTAGCAAGAGCGAAGCGATACCTAAGATTCAAATCGGGACGAAAATGTCCCGACTCGAAAAATTATTGGAGGGCACCTGAAACACATCACCTTCGCTGTGCCCTGCATCTATTCTCCACTGCCGCAATAATTTTTATTTTTAGTTACCAAGGAAGGGGTTGGAAGCCCGGTGGCTCAGTGGGCACAGCATTGAACTTCATACCTTAAGTCGACGGTTCGATCCTCTCCTGAGGTAACTGCGTTGAGTCCTTGGGCAAGGCACTTCGTCCCGATTGACCGACATGGGGGCACGATGGCGCTTTGTACTAAAGAAGCGTATTGCACATCGATGACGCACTTGCCTTCAACCAATGTTACTCCTGCTTATGTGGAGTTAGTACATTTGAGGAGTCTGACAGTTACTCCCTTCTGCTCGTTGGTTGTCTCCTGGTACTCCGGCTTCCTCCACCTATTAACCTGCCCGACACGAGGTGACCCTGGCTGTCGAAAGTATCCGTCACCGCCAATAAAAAAAACATGAAAGGTTTTTGCATGTGTCATCTTCCATTCTTGCGACGTGACGGTTTAACGAATGCAGCTCTGGGGTGGTTATTTTGTGCAGAAATCTCTATTTCGATGTTTTATGTTATCCATCCTCTCCGTAAAGTCGATGGAAAAGAGACACCTTGGGCATCACCAGAAACTGGCACCTCTCAGTACTCTAAGTGCCGATGGTACGACACGAAATATTCTACAAATGATTTTAATTTAGAAAGAAAACGTAAGTTATGAATCTGAATATCTTGTACATTAATTTAGTTTGATGTCTTTTTTTATTTCTTTCAGCTCAATTTTGTTTATTCCATATACGACCACATGACAGTGATGGCAATAAAACTGTCATTGTCTAGAGAATTTGACAACCAAACTGAAACCATATTGCTACATCTCAGAAACTTGCTGTGCCAGTTGGAAAATTTAATCTCTCATTTGGAACTATGTCTTCCGCATATATGTCTTCAGCAGAGTGTTTGTAACAAGAGAATAAGTTTGCAAATGGGGCGAGGCATAACAGAACAGCGAAACATAGTCTATACAACTCTTGTCACAACTCACAGATCCATTGAAAAGATCCAGCAATGTCTCATTAGACTGCAACGGGGAAGATTCAGGCATACAAGAAGTGCATTAGTGTGGATTATCAGACACCGATGCAGTTTGTTGGACAACGACAAATGAGTGGGATTTTCGAGTTGCAAGATTGACTAAAAATCTACAGTTAAAACTAAACTCCTGTCATTAAATGCGCTCAAATAGCACGTCGATATGCGCGTTAATCTACGCGATGTGATCATAATAAGGCTATCACATTCTGTAAATATGGCCTGAGCACAAGCAATGTTTCAGCCAATGGACCTCCGGGTAACCCGGAGGTTCATTGGCAGAAACATTGCCCGTGTTTGCTATGAGTAATCAGGAGAACCTGCCGTGCCATTCGATATGGCAATTCCTACGCGCAATTAAGCCTAGATAAGCGCACAGTTCGTGACAGGACTTATAGTTTTAACTGTAGTCGTTACCAAGAAACAAACTAATATCAAATAGCAACAACAACAACAACAACAACAACAACAACAGCATATGTGTTATCATTATTAATAATCGTAGGAAACTTTCCATTGTGGATATATCAATGAATACGTGGCCAACGTAAATGAAACTGAATGCAAAAATTATGAATGATAGTGAAAATGTTAACCTTTTGAGCATACAGCATAGTCGCCACGGACTGGTCATAATCCACGCATGGGCAGTGATGTCCACGCATGCCTGTACCGGGTAATAAAAATCACCACAAGCAAAAGTTTAATTAATGAAACACCGGATTGTACCTGTGCTTCATTTATTAATTTTTTGATGATCATTCCTGTAATTAGTGTTTCGAATCTGATATGGTTGCGTCCGTGGAAATATTGCGCACCCGTGGAAAGTGACCAGTGCACGGCGGCCGTACTATTCAGATATCTGTAGAATGATTTTTTGTTTTCGTTTTTTTTTTCTGTTTTATTGGGTCACACAAAATGAATTAATTGATTCCCAGGCATTTTTTTTCAAATCAATGAGGGAGGGTTTTATTTTAAATTTTTCTTTTGCAAAAAGTGAGCAACTATAGAGAGGATTTCGGCTGTCTTTTTACACACAGAAATATAGAAAGTGCATATTTAAGCAAATAAATTAATTTTTAATTTTAAAAATAAAAGATTCCTCTAAAAGCAAACTGTTGTCACTGCAATTCAAAGGCTTCATATTCTTTCGATGTTCTTCATATTATCTTTGAAGTAAAAGTATTTAACCCTTTACCCAACGAATCGCCCGCATCCGCCCGCGTAATATGCAAATTCAGCAGCTGAAAACATATTATTTTTCGAAAAATTTCAACAAAACCATATCATGTGACCCCTTGTTGGAACGAGCTCGTTCCAACGAGGGGTCACATGATATGGTTTTGTTAAAAAATTTTGAAAAATTTAAAAAAATGATACTTAAAATAATAGATTTTGATATCGTCTGCGTTGGGTAATCTATGGGGATTTGCCTCATTATATAGGCACTCTCCCATAAATTGTAGCAATGCAAACACATTGGAGACGCAACTAAATAAATATGCATCAATCAAAAAATGTAAAAAAATTTCGGGTCTTCCGGAGTTTGTACTAATATTGGAAGACACTGAAAGGCAATTAAAGTGTCCAATGATGGGGTTCAATTTCAACGAGGGATTGCCGGAGAATCAAAACACATTTTTATAAGCCTGATTATTTGTATTCAAAAAAAAAAATCGGCGGGGGGTAGGGGTGGGGGTGGGGTGGGGGGGGGGGGTGGTGTTGATTGTTTTGTTGCTTGTTTGGTTTTATGGAGAATTGTTTATTTTGTTTTATCTTTTCTCTTTTTGTGCATTTCAAAAGGAATAACATCACCAGAGAAATATTTAACGATCATTTCGCTATGGCCTTGCGAAGCTAAGAAATTCTCTTACTTTCTTAATCGTCCCAATAATTGAACCAAGCGTGTTCTCTTGTACTCTTCTGTCACCAGGTCTCCCGTACAGGAGATATGATGATAGAAGAATTCAAAGAGGTACCGCTTCCGAAAATAATTCGACTCCGTCCAAGAATATTTCGCTTTTTTGATTGACTTGCCCACACAGACGAGTCGAGGTTGAATACAAAAATTGAATGGGACTGGTAATATTTACCATTGTAAATGTATAAAGGCGCAAGATTTATAATTTGAAGAGCCGTAGTATTCGAATCGAGTTTCGATTCGAAATTTTGTGTCTGATTCGATTCGGGATTCATTGCGCACCGAAATTTGTGATTCGTAAGGCACAGCCTGTCGCATAACTGTTGCGCCGTTGCACTGTGATTCGCCATACATGAAAAGTCTTAATTAATTCACTCCATGTTTACCCTATATCTCATTAACATATGCGATTAGATTCATTAGATTCGAATTTCGTCGTTAATATAAAAGCGATTAGTGATTTGTTCTTGAGATAAAATAACTAGAGGATTCTTGCCAGAAAAAACAGATTTGGTAGTAATGAGCACATTATTAACACAAGGCGGAGATTTGTTGACGAGATTGGCCCACCAATCACATTGCGGCCGAAGATTGAATTTGGCCAACTGGTTTCTTGAGCAGGCACAACCTACATTGCTGGGGAAGAATATTATGACTAAAACATTGCGGCGTCTGATTCACTCTCCCCGTAAAATAGCTGTGTTTTCTTTTGTATGTTTTAAAATGGATGCGAAGAGAAAAACTATAAAACTTACCAGTTAGGTATAAATACATGTACCCTGTAACAGGGAATTTATTGTGTAGTTGTTTCCTCTTTTCTGAATTTTGAGAATTTGTTCTTTTATCTCTTTTTCATGTCAATAAAATTTGTTTCATACTCATATGATTTGAATTGAATGAAAAGTATTCAGTATCTCTGCCAAAAAGACTATAATATTTCCCCGTCTATTATCCAGATAACTGAAGCAGTTCTTTGGAGATGCACCGAGAGCGGCGACGGACTTCGCGCAGGGTAAAGGCCTGGCCACTGAGGCTACAATGGCACGCAGCGATAAGTGTAGATGGGGGTCATTGGACTCTCCCTCAGATATGTCAAGATATACGAAAATTTACCGAAATGGGCGTCCTCTGCATTTTCTTCACCATATCCACTCAATTATTTTTATGCAATTTGGTTTCTTCAACCATATTCATTGCCAACCCAAAGGCCAGTTTATCTGTTGGACTATGGTTGAAGTCGAGGAATTGGAGCAAACCACGACCAGACTGCGGCGTGCACGCATAAATAGACAGAACGCGATGTGTGTTTGAATCGGTGGGTGTTTTACATAACTCGTTGGAATGGCGTAGTCACATTTCGCGAGAACCGCAGGCTCACGCCAAATATGATTACGCATTTCGCGAGAGCCGTAGGCTCGAGCGAAATATGATTACGCCATTCTAACGAGTTATGTAAAACACCCACCGATTCAAACACACATCGCGTTCTGTGTTTATTTCACAACCATGCATTAAAATTCATTTAAATAAACAAATTTTAATTCCGATGTTTAAACCCAAAGGTGAAGAGTCTGTTTGTTTTGACTGAAGCTGTATTGATCAAATGGATCGATAAAAAATCAAAATAACCTTTTCGGAACCAGTGTTTGTTGAAATTCGTATCGCTGTTTCTCTTCGGCTGGTGCCCATTCACGCCTAACCATTTGGTGGCTATTACTGTTAGTAAAAATATAAGTATGAATTTGTGCTGATTTGCAAAACAGCTGAGAGAAACATTTTTAAAAGAAGTTCGAAGCATGTCAAGATGTACGAAAATTTACCGAAATAAAGTTGACCAATTTAGATATAACGAATCCACAAAACCAGACGGCCACGGGACTGGGTTAATGTTCTGGTTGGAAACAATTGTTTTTTTTTTTAAAAATATTATCTCATTTTTGGTTAACTAATTTTTTGTGAACCGACTTTATTTTGCTTTGGACGTTTTTATTTTCACACTATGCGACAGACTGTCGATAACTGTATAACAAAATTTGGAAACTTTTCGAAGCGAAACTAATGACTCGATGGGAAAGGAACTAGCATGAACGGTGCTGGGAAAAAAGTTCCGGCTTGTACGTCGCCCATTGAATACAGAATCATTTTTGTCATAGCGGATATTCCTATTAAATACAAGGGTTTAAAGTTAAATGCATGTGTAATAAAATATTGTCTAGTGTACAGTGTTCTCGCTGTCGGATGCCAATTTAGCCGAATGCTCAAAACGTTTTAATTTGGTACCCAAAAATATTTGTTGGCTAATATTTTGGCATCAAAATGTTTCTTTCATTTCTGAAGGAAAGCTATTGTGGCAGCGAAGAGCAAGACCAATGACAACACAATTTTTTTTAATTACTTCTTTTTCCAATAAACTGTTAAAAATAGTGTTTGGTCAAACTTTCAACTTTAGTTGGTAGTGTGTGGTAATGAGGCGTTGTTGTTTCTTCAACAAAACATTGTTGGCTATCAGCTTTAAAAAAGTCTGCATTCAGTTAGATAAATACTTCATACCGTCGCGAGTGACTCGCGACGGTACGAAACATTTATCTAATTAAATACTGTCTTTTGTAAAGGGAGGTGCGGTGGCTCAGTTGGTAGAGGAGCAGGCTGCAAGCCGAGAGGTCCTCGGTTCGAATCCCACCTGCGGCAACCGCGTTGTGTCCTTGGGCTAGACACTTCATCTCCATTGCCCACTTGGGGGCAAGGTGACGTTGTGTTCTAAGGCGTACTGCATTGTCTTCAGCCAATGCTAACCCTGCTTGTGTGGAGTTAGTATGTTGCGAAGCTGACAGTTGCTCGCCGTTGCTCGGTGATTCTCTCCAGGTACTCCGGCTTCCTTCACCCCTAAAACTGTCGTGATCATGATTAGCCATTGTGCAGATATATGTGACCTTAAACACCAATAAATAATAAAATATATACGCGACCCACTAAACCGAATAGATTAACAGTAATTAATCGATTAATCTGGTATCATCGAATTGCAACAACAGGTGGTCTACGTGCAGGCAGCAATCAGTCCAACCATGAATTGAATCAGTGACATATTGATAAAACTTAGGTGATCGCCCTTTCGCCTTCCGATGATTCCGACCGAACTTTTGATTTCTGTGGATTTTTTTTTCCGTAACCGATTGCCCGTCCATTCTATAATTGCCAATTCATTTTCCAAAACTCGATCAATTTATTTGGATCAGACAGCGAAGATACCCCCTTCTCTCCCCTCAGCGTTCCAGTGCTTTGTTTAGACTTGCTAACATAAGGCATTAGAGAGCTCCGGACCAGCATGAAGGCTGCTAGTGTTTATTTTCTGATATACGATTATAAATATCAGGCGTGACACGAAAATATGTTGTCAGTTGTTCCAAAGATATGTTATATTTATTGGTGTACCCCTCGGCCCACGCACTTTTCACCCCCCCCCCCCCCCCACCGTCATACACCAGGACCCTACACTAGGACCCAAGAATCAATGAAACTGCCTTTTTGTGAATCCATTTTTCAAGTATCCTGAAATAGACCGTGGTTGGTGCGTAATATTGAATTCTCTACCGTACCTCCACCCCTATATATACACTTTGATTAAGATCCAGCCGTCCCGGAGCCAGGCATAAGTTATTGCTCCATGAAACGTTATTTTCTTTTAATCACTGCAATTGAAGCTATTTCAGGTTACATTACCACCTCAGTTGTTTGTTGCTCTTGCGCTCCTATTTTTGCTATCACTGCACATACAGTTGTTACTGATAGCAGAAGTTGATGTTATTCCTTGTAGGATTGGTAATAGTAAATAATAAGGAATATGTCTAGAGCTCTGCTATCAAATAATGTTACAACTATTAAAATAACCACTAACAGGTGTACTAGTACTACGACCAGTAATACTTCCCTACTACTACTACTACTACTACTACTACTTCTAGTTGTGTGTGGTAAATTACTACTACTACACCTACTACTGGTGCAGTATTACTACCACTACCACTAACTACCCTTCTACTACTATTAATTCTGCTACAACAACAACAACAACAACAACAACAACAACAACTACTACTACTACTACTACTAGTTGTGCATGGTTGTAAATTACTACTACTACTACTGCTACTACTCCTACTACTGGTGCAGTATTACTACCACTACCACTAACTACCCTACTACTACTATTAATTCTGCTACTATACTACTACTACTGCTACTACAACAACTGCTACTACTACCACTACTGCTACTACTACTTTACTACTACTACTGACTACTACTACTACTACTACTACTACTACTACTGTACTACTACTACTACTACTACCACCAGACAACTACTTCTATTTCTGCTATTACTACTACTACTACTACTACTACTACTAACTACTACTACTAACTACTACTACTACTTCTGCTACTACTACCACTACTACTACTGACTACTACTACTATTGACTATGACTACTACTTCTGCTACTACTACTACTTCTGCTGATCTTTGTTATTGTTTTGAAACGGACGCATTTAGAGTCGAATTGGGCTGAATATTGTGCAATAAAATGTCTCGTAGCATATAATAAAAGAAAATCTACTCTGTTTTAGTCAGTATCTGGAATTATCTCATGAGTGTGGACCTGAAAGTTTTATTTTTCACGAGCGCTTGCGCGAGTGAAAAAATAATCCTGCGGCGGTCGAGGCATAAAGGTCATTTACCAACCAGCCTGGTTGGCCCGGATCTCTTAGTCTCGTGGTAAATCGGTCGCTTTGTGTGCTAGAGGTCGACGGTTCGAACCCCTGCTCCCCACTTATCTCTCCTCCTGTAACAATACTTTCAGATCCACGCGATAAAGTTTTTCAGTATCTTCATTAATGACATTACGCTTCAGCGCATGACGTCGCCTTGAACATCGCCTTGAAGGAACGATCAACAGATCTTTGTTAAGGTCTTGAAAGTGTTTGCAGTCGAATTGGGCTGAATATTTCACAGTAAAATGTCACGTAGCATATAATAAAAAGAAAATCGATGCTATTTTAGTGATAATAGGGAATTATTCACAAAAATAGCGTAGATATCCTCTATTTCTATACAACAAAACAAACAAATATCGTTTATTCTGTTGTCTCATTTCTCTGCCGAAGCAAAAACAAAAACGGCGAGAAATGTGACCCGCCCTTAACAAAAATTAACTCGTTCTTAAAAAATTGAGTGAGACAGTTCCTTTACACACGCAATTCCCTCTATTCTAGACTTCGGCTAAATAATGATTTTCTATGGAAATTGCCTACTTACACGATAGTATACATTTGACACCATGAAACGTGTTGACATTACTTAACCCTTTACCTAACATGAAAAGAAGACGACACTTGCAAAAAAAATTCTTGAACAACTAATTTTTTTCATTTTTTGTCTCAAGAACATAGGGTATGACCCCCTCATTGGAACGAGCTCGTTCCAATGAGGGGTCATAACCTATGTTTTGGGGACAAAAACATGGAAAAATAATGAAAATTAACTGGCGATTTTTGAGAATAGCGCTGGCCGTTTTTTTGCCGTTACGTTAGGTAAAGGGTTAAAATAAATTAAATATAACTCGTTGATTGATACGGATTCCTCTTCGATTTGAGAGTCAAACTTTGAACCGTTATCGCATGTCATTTTCTCTTGCAACCACAATGTGTATAATTTGGGCACTTTCACTTAAATTTCCACTGTACATTTTCATCAATCTTCCAAGAGTGTTAGTTTGTCAAGCTTCCTGAATTTGTCACCGAATATAGTCATGGCTGCCGCGAAGCAGCGATGATAAGAGTTTGATTATTTAAAAAATATTCAGCAGATTAAAAATAAATAAGTGTCATTTGGTGTGAATTCCCCCATTTTAAAAATCTAAACAATATTTCCCAAGTTTTAATGACCTCTGTGGACATGTCACAGAAGAGTCTTTTGAGGCGACAGTTTTCCAGCAAAGAAAAGGGTAGGTGTTCACTTCAAAGCGTAAGTTCAATGTCTTGAATAAAAATGACAGGTAATAGGATATATGAAAGGCTAATTGTGAGTACATTCCGGTGTACTTGCGTGACACTAATCACAAAGAACTTCACATAGGGTATAAATTGGCCTCTGCGTCAAAGTTGGGAAATGCGGAAATACACCCGGTAGTCAAGTTTCCGAAAGGATAGAAACTAAACTAATTTCCAATAAAAGCACTTTACGTGTGGGAGTTCGTGTTTGTTTACATAGGTTAAGTGTCCATTGTGTTTCCAGTTACCTTTACAGAGCAACGCAGCATAACAGACAAGCCGAAGCTTTTTTTGATTACAGAAGGGGGAGGGGGTGCTAAATTTTAAAAACGACAGGTCTGTGCGTTCAACATTATGTGACGCGCGATTAACCCTGTACCTAACTTATCGTCCGCATCCGCCCGCGTAATATGCAAATTGAGCAGTTGAAAAAATTAAATATTTCAACAAAGCCATATCATGTGACCCCTCATTGGAACGAGCTCATTGAGCTCGTTCCAACGAGGGGTCACATGATATGGTTTTGTTGAAATGTTTTGAAAAAATTAAAAAAATGATATTTAAAATAATAAATTTTGATATCGTCTGCGTTGGGTAAAGGGTTAAGGCGGAAAGCAAGGACGGGAGAGAACCAGCGACAAGACCACCTCCACCCCCTTACCGTCATAGGATCTGGAAAATACTTGTATGAATGCCGCTATTTCCTTGATTCTAGGCAGAAACAATTATTATGGCAGAGAGGAAATGGAGGTTAATAAGATGGGATGCTGCTTGCTGGGGAAATTATGAGTGCGGAATCGTGAGGGAGAAAGGATAGAAGATTTTGTTTGGTAGTATGTAACAAATATAACACAGTTAGATGGTCGAGTGTAGAGACTCAGCTTTACAAGAATACATACAATGGACGTGGGAAACTGAGGGAACAGAGAGGAAATATGCCCCACCTCAGAAATAGTTGAGAGAGAGAGAGAGAGAGAGAGAGAGAGAGACAGAGACAGAGACAGAGAGAGAGAGAGGGAATTTCTAGAGATTCTGCATGGTTGGTGAGGAGGTCGTCCCAGGACTTGTCTGGAGTTCTCTCCAGACAATAACGCTGATTACGTTTGGGTCACAACATTGATATCACACAAGGAATTGACAGTTATTAACGGCAGGCTCCTAACCAGAATTCTATAATAAGGAGTGCCTAACCCGTTTTTTTCGGGTGTGTGTGACAAAAGTGGCATTTAGAAGGCCGTTGTATGGGTCTGGGGCTCCCATAGTCCTAACAAGGACCCTCCGGTCTTTACCGTTACACTAACTTCCCTAAATGAGGGGGTAACGACCGGAGGGTCCGATTGAGGACTACCTCCCGTGACCCCCCCCCCGAGAGTAGTTTGCAAAATTTCGTGCTCTAAGTGTGAATCTGAGGCATTTGAAGCGTGTACAGCCATGTCGTGACTTCATTACCATGTGATGCGTGATGTCAGTGTGCATGCGCAACGCGTGTGTTTAGGGTGACACAGTACAATTTCCGTCCTCCATTTTGTATACTGGAGGCCGCCATGTTGGTTTCAATGGTAGTACGTGGTTCCTATGTAACCAAAGTCCTCAATAGGACGGGGTGTGTTCTGAGATTGGAAAATGGACTATATCTAACTATCCAAGCCGGGTCCCGACAATTGTTTACTAGTTCGAATTTCTTCGGAATCCTCGGTTTTCGCACATCTAGACCACCATCTTTGATGTCACATGGTTATTATGAACCTAAAAAGCTTCCGGTATAGTGAGGGCGAGTTCTATGGATGCATTCCACTGGCCGGGGGTAAATGTAATAATCACAAACAAAACGACAATCACTCCAAATCATCAAACAAAAACCACCCTAAATCACAGCAATGGATTCGGTGAAGCCCATATCTTGGGTTTGTAAGAGTAGCACGTAGAGATTTAGGACCGAACGGTCACCAAAAGTTGTGTTCGATTGAATAGGAGTATATTTACTGGCTTCGACTTCTGCCCTCGTCCTTGTATTATAATCATTAGTCAGATTGCTTGATTTTCAGGAATCTGTTCCTGCCCATACATAGTTATCTTGCTTATAATAAAGGGTTCTATGATTCTCAAACCCCAAAGGCAATCGAGCAGTGTAGGTATTGTTCGAACGACTCGAACCTTATCGAGCAAATAAGCTATCATTACTACTGACTTGTACCTCTTCGCACTTTCTAGCTATACCTGACCCCAGGCACGTAGCCAGGATATCAACAAAGTTAGGGGGCAATAGTAATATCTAGGGTGACTAGTTCAGCGATCTAAACGTAGCGGCTACCCCCCCCCCCCTACGAAGGAGGGTAGCCGCTACGTTCAGATCGTTGAACTACTAGGGGACATACAGAATAGGATGCGCAGCATCATCCGAGCCACGTAGCGGTGAGATGTGGCGAGCACAAGAGGAGGACACCTCCTCTCGCTGGAAGGAAAAGATTTTGAAATTCGAGACAAAAAAACTGCTGAGTCCGTTTGTGCCCATAATTTATAAGTTGTGAAAGGCATCAATAATTAGGCCACATCACCTGGGGAGGGGGGAGGGAGGACTAAACTTTGGGGCGGATGTGCCCCCCCCCCCCCCCCCCCCCCCCCGGGTACGCCACTGCCTGACCATGTTTTAATCTCAGCCCTCGGTTGGGACTGTAACACACTCACTCAGATCGCTCCATTCATTGAAACCTGCCCCTTTCCGCACAGTTGCTTGACTTTGCGCATGGCATGCTTTACTTTCCACTTTCGATTACTGTCCTGCATGACTCACCTTGCAATCGCATGCATGTTTTTTCCTTGATTTACGCCCCTTGTAAGTTTGTGAGTAGTTCTCAAATGCCCGCCCTCCCGTGGTGTAACGTCCACATGGGGAAATGTTCGACATTCCCATTAACACTCTCATGTTATTAATAATAATAACAACACTTCGGTCTCTGATCTGTGGCGGTTCTCATTTGAGGAGGCCATATTTAACATTATGCTCCCCAATTGTACCCACTTCATGCCTTTGTCCCCAACACCCGGAAACGAACACCTTGATGATCTCTCGTACCTCATTCTCGCAATTTTCCGATGAGCATATTAACCTTCTCCTTTGTGTCATCCAATAACCACATATCATTAATTCCCCCATACCACTTCCCCATTACACACACTCCCATTGAATCTTAATCTTTTAGACTGCTTTTTGCAAATTCTAAGAAAAAGTGTTCCGAATTCCCCTTTACTCCAACTTATACATTTGGTACTCGTTTTCTTCGCATTTCCGAGTTTTCCCTTAAGATCCAAAAACCTCGTTCTCAGTTTTGATAGTAGTGACCACCCAATGTGTCACCAAGGTACTCCTGCAATGTTGACTTCTGTTTATCACTCAGGCTTGCCAAATCCCTCTTGCTCTTACCTCTTCTCGTCAATTTCGGTGACAATCCTCCCTGGCTAGGGCTGGGCGGTTTTGATTTTTTAGATTTGGTTGTTCTATGTGTTAACCCTTTACCTAACCTGAAAAGCAGACGACACTTGCAAAAATAATTCTTGAATAACTAATTTGTTTCATTTTTTGTCTCAAAAACATAGGTTATGACCCCTCGTTGGAACGAGCTCGACGAGCTCGTTCCAACGAGGGGTCATAACCTATGTTTTTGAGACAAAAAATGAAAAAAATAATGAAAATTAATTGGCGATTTTTGAGAATAGCGCTGGCCGGTTTTGACCGTTACGTTGGGTAAAGGGTTAAGAAATGATAATAAATAACACTTCAGCCTCCTTAACCAGAGGCAGCGGAACCAGAGGGGGGGGGGGGGCGACACAGGGGACACGTGCCCCTCCACTTTTTTCCACAGGCATGTTGCGCGATTACACAATGACTTAAAATTGGCGCACGTAGACGTGTCGATAATATACAGGCAGTCCTGTAATATATTATCTAAAAATCCAAGCAACATTTCGCAAAAGAATCCCACCTTCGGTCGCTTCGATCCGTTTCTTCTACTTCATCCATCTTCCAACCCGAAGGCTAGCCTTCGGGTTTGAAAATGATTTAAGTAGAAGAAATGGACAGGACAGTTTCCACACCGCGGCGTGCTCATCTAAACGAGAGACTGTAGTATATCAATGTACATTTATACTGATATACGATCGTAACTTTTCCCCCGCTGGGCCGAACTATGGTAGCCTTGAAATGTTGTGCCCTCCACTTTATCGAGCGTCCGCTGCCTCTATCATCAACTTCGAAAAATCCGCGTTCGTCACTACTCACCACCAATGCCCTGTCCCTATGGGATTCAGCCTAACTCCCCTTTCATCATTCTTAGGGGTTAAGGGGGGTCAGTTGCTAAACCTATTCAACCAGATTGAAAACATAAATCAAAATAACAAACGAATAATTTAATCATTTGCCCCGCCTCTGCGTTTGATTGGTTGAAAGCATACATCGTGAAAGTTGTCAAAATCGTATAAACCAAATCACGTCATGATTTGGAATGTATACATGTTTAGTATTTAGAAAAATAAAAACTTACGTCGCACTAACTTATCTAATCAAATATTTAATAATGCCTTATCTTACCTCCACACATAGTAATACATTCAAAGACATAGCCGACAAAGAAACATAAATACCTAGTGAATGAAGCTGATATACCAACTTAAAAGAAACCCACTTGTGGCAAAAGACGTAAACAAGGTTACGACTGAATAGTCGTAAACTACAGCGTGTGACTATAGTATAGTATTTAGAAAAATAAAAAAACTTACGTCAAACTAACTTATCTAATCAAATATTTAATAACGCCTTATATGGAGGGACTAACTGTGTTCTATACAATCGCAGTCCCCAGATCAACGGATCATAAACAACACAGGTAGTCAAAGAACAAGAATGCACGACGTAGACTGAGACGCGAAGAGCTGATATAACTATGGAAGCAAGTGTGAACGAATAGCACTATCTGACTAACTGAAATAATAAACACCATCTTACTACCTGTAAACGGTATGAAATCTAATAAGTAACTGATTAATACTGAAGGCCCCCATACTGCATAAGCTTCTCTATATATTCAGACGGAGCTAAAGGAAATACATAATGGTTAAAAAACACTTCTTGAGTTTTCCAACGACCAATGTGCATAGCCGTTTCAGGGTCACATCCTGCCTCGACAGCTGCATTAGCAGCAGTCGGCCGAAAGCATTTAGCGGTATAGCCTTTGCTATCAAGTCCCACTAACTTAATGGATTCTAATAGTATTTGTGAAGTAGTTTCGGTTTTCAGTCCCGAGTAAGGAGGAGTTAATGCCAAGAACAGGGGACCTGTAGAAGTAGTCTGACGAGATGTCCTATCTAAGTAACACTTTAAAGTTGATACAGGATCAACAAAACTGTCCCGATGTGGGGGAATACGTAACTGAAACCCAGACCTAGAAGTGTCATTTTTTGTGCCAAAAATGTCACAGTTAATGAATAATCATCATGAAATGTCACATCGTCTCTGGAGAGGGTCAAATTTGAGAAATCATTGCGCTCGTGGTTATAGATTTGACTACGTGGGGCAATGTCTGTAGGTCGTGTCATAAATGCGATTGCGAATAATGCTATTGCTTTCAAACGCAACTGTTAGAAAGATAAATCCTGATTGTTTGGCAAAGTTTTAAAATAATCCATAAACGGTAATACTGGCATAGCAGATGTTCGTATGGCAGGTCTCTTAGCACCCGGCTTGACCAGAGCTGTTATCAGTCTCTGGATGTCACAATGTTGCATAGGGCTATCGGAACCAATACTCTGATAAAAGCATGTAAGAGCTGCTGAACACACTTTTAATAACGATTCTGGTCTGTCACTGCGATCAGATAAGATACATAAGTATTCAGCAAATAGTGGAATATTAGTATATGAAGGAGGGAAATAATAACCTTGGTGGTGACAAAAGTCTTGAAATTTTGTAATATGAGAATTATATTGTTTTATAGTACTTTTAGCCCAACATGCTAGAAATTGAGTGGCCGACCTATGTGACCATCCCAAATTAATTAAACGTTCCCGCCATAAATTCTCCAGGCGAACATTTTCCAACGTCGATTTTTTAACGGTTCCGGAAGCGCCGAAGGCGCTCCGATGAAAGCTCTTGGAGTATTGGGTATTTCGATTGGATGAACTATCGACATTTTTTGAAGAGTTCGAGACCAATGCTTTGACCTCCACAAAGGCGCGATGAGCGTCCCTATTGCTTTTTGTTGAATCATAATTTGTAAGATACGAGGTATGATGCACATGGGCGGATATATGAAGTTGTTGTGTTTGGTCTAGTCTTGCTGCGCGAGACAGTCTACTCCACTTGTCAGTGGATCGAAGTAAAGGCTGTTGTAACACGGAACCTGATGAAGTGTCATTGACGCACATCTGTCTATCGAATGTGGACCCCATAGGCGATCCAGGTAACGAAACAGTGCATGGTTTAACATCCAATCCGTGTTGCTTATTTTCCTTGAAAGAAAGTCTGCACGAACATTCTGAACCCCTGCTAAATACTTTGCTGATAGGGTAATATTGTTGTCTAGTGCTAATGTCCAAATCTTGGCTGCAATCCCTGTGAGAACTTGGCTCGGACCGCCCTGAAAATTGATGTTGGCAACGGTAGAAATATTGTCGCTGAGCACCTGAACAACTGTCCCAGTTAGTGTTTTTTGGAACGCTTGCAGGGAAAACAGAACCGCCAACATTTCGCGTTCGTTCGAACTTTTGTAACATTCTGGAGGCGTCCACAATCCTTGAGCTTCCCTGTTGTTTAAAACACCACCCCAGCCGATGGAAGACGCATCGGTAGTTAGTTGAAATTGAATCGTTTTGTGATGAATAGTGCAACCGTTCCATGACGAAATACTAGATTTCCACCAGTGTGGATCGCGAAGAGCACCTTTGTCAAGCAATAATTTATCTTGCCATGACAATTTTTGTTTCAACAAGTTATAAAGGTTTCGAAGTAACAATTTGCCGGGTAACACAGCTTTGGACATAGATATGCACTGCCCGGTTATTTGGGCCAAATTACGTGCAACCACATAACCATTTTTCAACACCCTTGTGATTGCATACTTTAATTTGGTTAATCTTTTTGGGGGAATTTTAAGCCACACAAAATCTTTGTCATGCTGGGTATCTTATGTAACCTACATATTCCTTAGAATAAGACGGTTCAAGGTCTGACTTTGTAGAATTAACCACTATACCTAGCTCATCCAGAGTCTTAAGTAGAAGGTCACGATTTGTTGATATATTAGTATCTGGGCCAGACAAAATAAAATCATCTACATAAGCAGATGTTTTTAAACCAATACTTCTCAAAAAGGCCACTTTGGGCCATATAGTTTTACAAAAAAAATATGGACTTACGGAGAGGCCAAAATGTAGGTGGTACCAGGTATAAGTTTGATTTTTGTAGGAAAACCCTAAAAATTGTTGTGAATATTCAGACACTGGAATATGGTAGAATCCATCGCAGTAGGTAATAAAGGCGGATATACTACCACTTTGTACATGTACGTATACAACATACGTACACGATGCGTTCACCAACGTGGAATTCGGTGTTAAATCGCACGCTTGTTCACAAAAATGTACAGTGGTCTTGAATCCCCCATGTTTTTTTGTGACTCCTAGATCGCACTTTTAACGTTCAAATACTCGTGGTGAACGCGCGTTTTTTTAAAAAAGGCGAAATTGTACATCGTCACTTTTATCTTTTACTTTAAACATTTTTGTAGACGTTCCCCTCGCAGATCAGACCATCGATCCATCGTTGGGGAACGCGAGCAAAAAATTCTGGGCTAGATCAAAAAAACGGTCTGCGGATTCTACACCAGTGGTTCAGAATCCGCTTTTGTTTTGAGGCGGTGGGTTTTTCCCATTTATGACGTCATTAGGGGAATTCCCCACTATGGGAATTCCCAAACTCAGCTAATCGACCGATCGGATCGCTCGATTCTCCGCCAATTGACCGATCGGATCGCTCGATTCTCATAAACGCGACCATACGGAGTTATCTCCCTTCGTCGTGGGGTGGGGGAATATCCTAGGAAATAAATAAAAGTGATAAATAGAGCTCCTGCGCGCCTTGGATTCGAATGTCAGTCTACAATCATCAGTCTGTGTTTTATCAAAACTGGCAAGCAGGTCGCATGTCAAAGTGACATTTACTGTATAGACACTTACTGAGAACGTTATTTTGTCACGCCTGAGATGTATTACAGGTTTTTATTCAAATGAGATTAATGTCAAGTTAAATGGTTTATCTGAAAAAACTATTTCTATGGATCAAAGCGATGTTTTGACTGAGCGATTACCATGTAAACATTTTAGAGAAAATAGCGTTGTTCAACGTGCGAGTACAAACGCAGTTTTAACTCAGATATGACAAGATATTCATGGAGTATTATTTTTCTCATATATTTTTTTCTGCAAAAAAATTCTCGCCAGAGAATTTTTAAAAAATATTTTTCAACCTTTGTTTTTTTGGACTGAGCGATTACCTTGTAAAAATTCTAGAGAAAATAGCGTTGTTCAACGTGCGAGTACTAACGGGGTTTTAACCCAAATATTATAAGATATTCATGGAGTATTATTTTTCTCATATATTTTTTTCTGCAAAAAAATTCTCGCCAGAGAATTTTTAAAAAATATTTTTCAACCCTTGTTTTTTTGACTGAGCGATAACCTTGTAAAAATTCTAGAGAAAATAGTGTTGTTCAACGTGCGAGTACTAACAGGGTTTTAACCCAAAATATTACAAGATATTCATGGAGTATTATTTTTCTCATATTTTTTTTCTGCCAAAAAAATTCTCGGCAGAGAATTTTTTAAAAATATTTTTCAACCCTTGTTTTTTTGACTGAGCGATTACCTTGTAAAAATTCTAGAGAAAATAGCGTTGTTCAACGTGCGAGTACTAACGGGAGTAGGTAATAAAGGCGGATTTACCAATCACTTTGTACATGTACGTGTACACGATGCGTTTACCAACGTGGAATTCGGTGTTAAATCACACGCTTGTTCACAAAAATGTTAAGTGATGTTGAATCTCCCATGTTTTTTTGTGACTTCTAGATCGCACTTTTAACGTTCAAATACTCGTGGTGAACACGCATTTTTAAAAAAAAGGCGAAATTGTACATTTTCACTTTGTCTTTTACTTTAAAAATTTTTGTCAACGTTCCCATCGCAGATCAGACCATCGATCCATCGTTGGTGAACGCGAGCAAAAAATTCTGGGCTAGATAAAAAAACGGTCTGCGGATTCTACATCAGTGATCCAGAATCCGCTTTTGTTTTGAGGCGGTGGGTTTTTCCCATTTATGACGTCATTAGGGGAATTCCCACTATTGACCAATCAGATTTCTCGATTCATTTATGACGTCATTAGGGGAATTCCCACTATTGACCAATCAGATTGCTCGATTCTCATAAACTCGATCATACGGAGTTATCTCCCTTTGTTGTGGGGTGGGGAATATCCTAGGAAATAAATAAAAGTGATCGATATATATAGGAGAGAAAAAAATATATAAATAAATAGTTATTTAGAAAAATAAATATATCAAATCGAATAGATAATAAAAAAAAAATACGTAAATCATGAGCGATTCTCAGACTATTAGAGCGAGGTTTCTTTTAAACATGCTGATGAGAGCATACGCAATCTGCGTGATTGAAGAACTACGCCCCATCTTGTTGGAACGATGCGTCGGATGTCGGGATCATCTAGACTTCGATCCCGAGAATCATTCATGTCTGACGATGGAAAGGGAAGATATGGTCGTCATATATTTCGAACCGGCGTTCGAACGCGTTAGATTCAACGATGTGATCACGTTTTGGAAGAGATTAGTCTTCTGTAAGAATCAAGACAAGCCTACAGATTCGGAAGAACTGAAATTGGCACGAAGAAGTTTGACTTTAGAAGACAAGGGATGCATCAAGAAATTATTGCTGAACGAAGCATACGTCTAAGTTTTTTTCGTTGATATAAAATAAGGGAGAGTAGAAAATAAAAATAAATACACACATAAAATTTTTATCTAATATTAGAAGAAAAAAAACAAAAAAAATGAGAACCAGAAATAAATTGTATCCGACGTTAGTGGACGACGAGGACGAGAAGCCGATCGACGTTTCGCCGACGGCACCGTCGCTAGAAGAAAGAGAAAAAGGAGAGAGGTATCGCATCGATCAAATCAATAGAATCCAAGAGTATCTAATTCGAGAGAGAGATTCTCGTCGTTCCCTCAAGAAAAAGTATTCGCGTTTCGTGACAGTCGTCAACGCGATCGACACGACACTCATCACGATTTCCTTGGGTTTACACGCGGCCGGCATCGGATTTTTGTCGACTGCAGTCGGCATTCCGATCGTGTTGACCGTAGAAGGAGTGGCTCTCGCCGCCGGATTGTTTAGCACGCTCGGAAACTTTTTGAGTAGGAAATTATATCTGAAGGTGAGGAAACACGACAAGATTCGCGTCTTGGCCGACTCCAAGATCGACACGATATCCGAAATGATCTCTATGGGGTTGAAAGACGGTAGAATATCGGACGGAGAATACTTCGCGATATTGAGCGAGAAAACGAAATACGATGCCATGAAAGAAGCCGTGAGAATCAAGACTTGTCAGATCATCAAGGAAGAGATGAAGGATTCTCTCGTGGAAAAGGGGAGGAAAGAGGCCAGGGAGGAATTCAGTAAGATGATAGAACTCAAGAGCAGCGATTGAAAAAAAAAATATATATAATAAGAACAGAATTTAAAAAAAAAAAAAATATTAAATTTATATATAAAATAAAAAACAAAATTAATTTAAATAACTCTTAAAAAATGTATTGCATAAAGTGTAAGAGAGTTACCGAGATGAGTAATTCTCGAGAAGTGCGAACTAAAAATGACAGACGGATGCTTTGCGGAATTTGCGATGTGTGTGGTTCTGTCAAGATGCGATTCATCAAAAAAAAAGAACGCGAGCAAAGGTAAAGGCATCGTGAATAAAATGATCAACAATCTACCTTTCGAAATGCATCTGCCCGGTCACAGTTTCACGGGACCGGAACGAAATTGAACAAGAGACTCAATGCCGATCTGACTCCCAAATCTTGGAGCAAACCCATGAATAGGGTGGACGCGGCCGCGTACGATCATAATCTGTGCTACGTCGAACATCCCGACACCAAGACTTGCAACGACGTCTGCAATAAAAACATGTTGGGGAGATTGAGAGGCATATCGAATCCGACCAGGAGAGAGAAGATGGAACGTTCACTGGTCGGCAATCTGATCGGTACGAAACTTCGATTCGGATGGGGCGTTCAAAAAAAAAAGTGCATCTGAAAAGAAGAAGAAACGATTATTGACGAGCGAATTGGCCGAGGAGTTACACAAACCCATAGTGCGTAAATTTCGAAAGAGAAGGGTGTTCATGAAGGGTCTGGATGATATTTGGTCTGCCGACTTGGTCGACATGAGATCGTTTTCGAGGTGGAACGAGGGCGTCAAATATCTATTGACAGTCATCGATGTGTTTTCCAAATACGGTTGGATCAGAGCTTTGAAGAATAAATCGGGACCTCTCGTCGCCGAGGCTCTGAAGAGCGTGTTCGACTCGTCTTCTCGAAAACCGTGTAAATTGTGGGTAGATAATGGAAAGGAATTCTACAACAAGGACGTTCATCGATTGGTAGACCTCTACTCGATTGAAAACGAAGAGAAAGCCAGCGTGGTGGAACATTGGAATCGAACGATGAAGGAAAAGATGCACAGATACTTCACAGCGAATTCGACCAAGAAATACATATATGCTCTGAACGGTCTGGTCAAAGATTACAACAAAACGCAACACAGATCGATCAAGATGACTCCCGCGGAAGCTAGCGATCCTCGAAACGAAAAACGGGTCTACGCGAATCTATATCCCGAGAGATCTAAGATCAGGAAGAAGTCTAGAACGCCGAAATTTGCGGTCGGCGATCGAGTGAGAATCTACGCTTATAAGAAACACTTCGAAAAGGGTTATACTCCTCGATGGACCTCGGAAATCTTTGTAATCATCAAAATATTTCACACCGATCCGGTGACTTACGAAATCGAAGCTTTGGATGGAGAAGAGATCATCAGAAAGTTTTACGAACAACAATTACAGAAGACGAAGTTTTGATGAAGAAGACAAAATTTTTTTTTTATTTACTCTCTTTGTCATTTTCTTGTTTACACACATATATATAAGAGAGAAAAAAATAATAATAAAAAATAATTAAAAACTATTTTTAGATAAAGAAAGCAAGTTAATTAATAAACAAAAAAACTAAAAATCCTTTAAAATGACAAATATACTAGATATAGCACAAAGCATAGTGAAAGATGAAAGTATTCAAGAATATGAGGTTCACGAATACAACTCAAACCGGAACGAGTTTGAACAATGCGGGAGAGATAAGAATCAACGTCAAAACACAAGATCTATTCGTACATCCTAGCGAGAGTTACATAGTGGTGCAGGGACATCTCACCAAGGAAGATGGGAGCGACTACGCCGACGACGACACGGTTACTCTAGCCAATAATGGCATCATGCATCTATTCAGTAACATAAAATACATGCTATCCGGACAAGAGATAGAATCTGTGTTTCATCCCGGTCAGGCCACCACAATGTTCAGACTATTGATGTATTCTGATGATTTTTCGAAATCCAGAGGACTTAATCAGTTGTGGGTGAAAGACACCGTTGGTCCTGCTAGCGCCGGCGCCGCCGCGATATTCGACTACGTCGTCAAGACGTCCAGACCTAAAGGAACGTTTTCATTCAGGATACCTTTGAAACACATCTTCAGATTTGCGGACGATTACAACAAGATCATGTACGGATTCAAACACAATCTGATGTTGATTCGAAAAGGAAATGACGATGCAATAGTGAGACTCACTGCGACCGATGCGGGTAAGATAACTCTACACAAGATATCATGGTTCGTTCCGCACGTGGAGCCTTCGATCGTGGAGAAAGCGCGTCTCTACAAGATCATAGAATCCAAGAGTAAATTACCTGTGGAATTTAGAATGAGACAGTGCGACACGGCAAGCATTCCTCCCTCCACGAATCACTTCGATTGGAGATTGACGGTGAAATCTGCTTTCGAGAGACCGCGTTTCATCGCGGTTGCATTTCAGACCGATAGGGACGGGTCTCAGGAAAAGAATGTATTGCTGTTCGATCACTGCAGTTTGAGAAACATGCAAGTGTTTCTGAATGCTACGAGATATCCAGCAATCGATTACAACGCGTCGTTTGACAAGAACGAATTCTGCAGACTGTACGGCGGCGCCGCTGATTTTAGAAAGAAGTATCATGGTCTAGATGAATTGATGAGCAATCCCAACATGTCTCCCGGCGAATACAAGTCGATGTATCCCATGTTCGTATTCGACGTCAGTAAACAGAGTGAACGACTCAAGAGTAGCGTCTTAGACATTCAGATCAAGATGCAATTCGATAGGAACGTTCCGAGAAAAACCAAAGCCTTCACCCTGGTCCTGTCGGACAGAGAATTACAATTCGAATCGGACGGAAATAAGATGTCTATCATTCGATGAGAGACGAGTGTGAAAAAAAATAAAAAACAAAAAAAAAATAAAAAGTAATGAGTCATCATTAAAAACAAAAAAACAAAAGAGAATAAAAAAATAAATTCGTTTTTAATGATATTTTTTTAACAAAAAAAAAAAGTTTCATCCGAGAAAAAATTGTCTTTTTTCAACATTCTCGACGTACAAAATGTTACAATTCCTAAGCAGTCACGTAGAAAACAAAATACACGTTCCATTTTCGCGTTTGAAAAAAAAAGAAGATTTTTACAATTACGTTCTGAATTATTTAAAAGATCGCGTGCTATTCACTCGAGAGAAACAAAAAGGATATTTCGTGACGAAGATATTAAAACTCGAACAGATCTTAGATTGTTCAATCCTGTGCGATCGTCTCTCCGTTTCCGTCAGATGTTCCATCCTGTGTTGCAAGCCAAAAAACAAAAAAAAAGATGTGGAAAAATGGTAGGTAAACAGCGGGATAGACGGTTGGAAATGAAAAGAATGAGATGCTTTCCACCGTCACCACTACCTTCTGAAGAGAATGGTAATGATGCAAGTGTTACCGAGAGATGCACAACATTCGTTCATAATTATGATTCGGATAAACAAAAGTGTTGTTATAAACGTATCATATCACAAAGAAAAAGAAAAAAAGAAAAAGAAGAAGAATCGATGCTGAAAATTGAGAGAAAAGGAAACGTCATCATAATATATGGTGAAGAAGAAGGAAAACAAAAAAAAATGAGATCTAAAGATGATCTCATTACTTTTTTTTTTGTTTTTTTGTTTTTTTTGTTTTTAATAATCACACATTATTTTTTTTTTAATTCATTATTTTCCATGCGATCACTGTTTGTTCAAAGGATCCAGTTCGATCAGTAGACTCACCACGGAAGTGGCGGCTTCGGGATTATTGGTTTTCATAACGAAATTAATCCTGTCTCCGGCGTTCACTTTGAGAGGCGTGCCAAACATGCTAACATTCGCGTGTTGATTCTCAGTCTTTTTGATGCTGTATCTCTTATCACTCTCCACACCATTCACCATGAGATTGACGACCGCTCTGTTATTCAAATCCGAGGAAGCCAGACTCATTCGAAGGATTTCACCTCCCAACGGCATGGGATATCCCACCTGACCATGTTTCGATCCGCTACTTCCATTTTCCTTCATCTAAGGTGCCGGCCTCTTTGGCCCACATGGTGATCAATTGTCTAGCATATTTGACTTTCTCCACCACTGAAATCAGGGTGCAGGCATCCGTCATGTGCACGGGTTCCGGTAGATTCGTGAGCGCGTGTCCACCCATGTCTAGTTTACCTTCCATGATGTCGCCCTTTCTCCAGACTGAGTTGTCATCCACGTACTTTCTGCTGACCATGCTGGAATCGAATTCGGGATCGTGATCGAGACCGAATAAATTGTGACCATTCATGTTGATGCCACCCTCCATGGTTCCGCCAGATTGTTTGTTCAGGTAGAGATCGTCCACTTGCAATTCTAGGTATCCTTGTGATTGTATCACAGCAGAATCCACGTAGCCCTTGTTGACTGCAGTTGAGTCTGCATCCGTGTCGTCAATCTTCGACAGATTCAATATCTTGTGGAATCCCGCATTCAGATCCGATTTCATTTCTCGTCCGTTAGACTTTCTCTGTTCCAGATCTACGTAGTGTTTGGTGGCCACGTCCTTGGGATTCGTGGGAGTGGCCACATTCGTTATCTTGTTATAATTGGCGTTCAATTCTGAGTGCATTTCTCAGGTGTTCGCTGAATCTCGCGTGAGAGTCGTCTGCATATTTCTTGGTCGCGGCATCGGTGGGATCATCATCGGTCATGGTTTTATCCATGTAATTATCCAGCAGGATTCGTTCGAAATTGGCGTTCCCCCTGTCGACGTATTTTTTAGTCGCAGCATCTGCGAGATCTATCAGCTTGGGAAGATTTTAGAGCTTCTTATCGTTCATGTTCAAAGGTTCCTTTCGAGGTTTGTATCTCCGAACGTAACGTTAGTCCAAGTTGGCAACGTCATAACCATCGTCGACTTCGAACGTCTTCCTCTTCTTTCTCGGGTTGACTTTTTCGTCGTCACTTCTACCAAATTTATCGACTGGCATGTTGTTGTGGGATTTTTTTTTGTTTTTAGAAAAATATGTTCAAACGCAGTTTATTAAAAATGAACTATGTTATTTTATTTTTCGCTTTTATTCGATTACAATTTTTTTAACATAATTTTTTATCTTTATATATACTATAAAAAAAAAATCTCTCTCTAATGTAAATCATTGAGAATGTCTTGAAATCGATCTCCTTCAGACCATCTCTTGAGAACGTAGAGACACAGGTGACCGCAAAACACTTGATCTGGTGATTGCACTTGTTCCGTGTTGTAACGAAGCGTCGATTTGTTGAAATAGTTCTCTATTTCTTTTGGCGGCGAGATTCCGTAGCTGTCGAAATAATAATTTTTCTTCTTCCTGTTCTTGATCCACGCCACCCAGTGAGTGCCTTCACCCGATGAATCATCTAGATTTAAAATTCCGCATTCCGATTGTCGAAGTCTTCTCTTCGGCAAGGCATCTCTGGAAAACACGCCTAGAAAATCTTTGATTTTCAATCTTTTGCTGCATTCAACAGATCGATGTTGGATAGGGGTTCGTTAGGTAAGACGACACCTTCTACGGATATCTTTATTTTCTTATTCATAAATGCGTATATATTTTTTTTAATTTTATTATAATTTACTAAAAATGACGTTATTTTTTCTATTTTTTTCTTTTTCTTTTTAAACTAACATTCTTGAAGTCACTATCGATTTCTATAATTTTGTGTTCATCTAATTCTTCTTGATTTTCTGGAATCCTATCATCCACAATCATATCTGGAATCTTATCATCCACAATCGTATCTGGAATCCAATCATCCACATTCATATCGTCTAAAATTAGATCCAAAGTCCAATGTCCGAGTGCTAAAGTGCTTATTTTATCATCTAATATGAATCTCTTATCGTCGTCGGCCGTCAGCGAAATCTTGTTGACTATTTCAGTATACAAGTCGTGATTTTCGCTTCGAATCGATTTCATGGTCTTATACACTGGACCACTTCCTAACACACAATCTTTATACTCTTGGAAAGAGATGTTTTTCTTCACCATGCACGCTTTAACTCCTTTGCACTTCTTGATCTCTTCATCATCTTCTAGACGATAAGCATACAGTTTGGGTCTCAAGACCACGAATTCGACGATCTGTTTACCGCCACTCTCATCCTTAAATTTACCCAACACCTTCTTGTTGTCGTTCGATTGAATGTTAGACGGGTGATCGACGGGATAATTGCTCGTGTCGAACCACTCGGCCACGTCTGGAGATATATCTCGGTAGACGTCTTTCATCTCTATCTCGTAAACTAAACTGTCCATGTCGGTGAACAGTAGTTTGGCTTTATCACCAAATTTTCGTTTGACGTAATCGTAGTGAAACTCGTACATCAATCGCTTGCTGATATCTAAGATGATCGGTCCGAGATAATACGGTTTGTCGAACTTCAGGTGCGTCTTTTGCATGTGAACAGCCACTAGATTTTCATCGAATATGGTTCGGTGTTTGTAATTGGGTTTCGCCACTAATTTTTTAGCTCTTTTCTCAGACGTGACGAGTCAAACATCGGTTCTCTTCCTGATGTTTTCCATCGATTTACCGTACACGCAACTGTTCATGAGTTTGAAGAAATCTTTTTCAAAATCGTTCTCGGCTCGAGTTCTGAGATTCGTGTTGAGATCGATGTATTTTTTCATCCAAGGCTCTTCGTCGAATTGAATGATGTGATGTATGTCGACTAATTTCATCCCGTAATCGACGTACTGTTTCAAATTCTCACTGTAGATGACGTAGTTACGTTTGTTAAATAAATTGGGAATGAGTTTTTCCTCGTCTCCTTCATTCGGTTCCATTCGTTCGGGAGCCAGCGGATAATCGTTGTGGGATCGTGTAATTCTTCCGGATAGTTCAAATCGACTTCTAAAATGCAAGGATAGTCTCTCCATTTTTGCATCTCTTCCGGTTCCTTCACCCATTCGAAATTTCTAATCAGTAAAGGATGACTCATAGCCCAACTGTACAGATTATTGGCGTCCCAATACTGTATGTATTTAGTCGATCGTTTCGAATGGAAACCTTCTTTCATGTAGGGATTGTTAGCTTCAGAATATCTGTGACAGATCAGCCCTTTCAAACATGAGCAACATGTCCACGTCGGATAATAATTCCAATTGGACTTCGGTGGTCTTCAATAGAGCAACAGGTGTGTTGAAATACCAAGCGGGATCCAGATCGTAATTTCGACAACAGACGTCTCGAAAATTTTCGAACACGTCTGCCAAGAGCAGAATGTCGGTCTTCAGATAGAGATCGTGATAATCTCTCATGGTTTTCATATTGAATGATTTCCACACGTTTTTAGCGTGTTCGTAATTCTCGTCGGAAATGTCGGATTCGTATAATTTCGAATAAAAATTTTCTTTCGAAGTAGTGCGGTGTCTTCGAATCTCTTTAGATCATTCATGTAATCGTAAGGATAGACTCCTTTCCTCAACATGACGTCTACTCGTTCTCCGAAATGTTCGCTCGTGATTTTAAATTTATCCTTACTCATGTTATCGACTAATTTTTCGAGAGCGGTCGACATGAATTTAAAACTGTTGATGAAATGTATGCATCTACGAATGGATTTTATTTTTTCTTTCAACGTCTCCATCGATTACTCTTTTCTTCTCCATGAGCTTCCATTTCGTGAAGGAAATGTATCTTTCTTCGCTGTTCACGATGCAATTTAATTCTTCGTGTGAGGTGCTGAGATTTTTCACGAACAGATGACTGTCATAACCCGAGAGATTGTGAAACATCACCGGATAGAAAGCGGTGTCTCGATATTTTAAATTACACTTGCTGTGAGCCAGACCGCGATACAGACCCGTGTAATGATCGTGGTCTCTAACCTTCTTATTTTCCTCCGAATTCTCATTGAACGATTGTCTGCATATGTGACATTCAGTGGCTCTGTTATTTTCGTCCTGCTGCTCTCACGTGATGATCATTTTCGCCGGAGTTTTGAATTTGTCGTATAACATTTGAATTTTCGATTCTAACTCTTCCACGAACCTTTGAGCCACGTCGTCGTCTTCGCACTGTTTCGTGTAGGTGAAGGGACCCATGTCGTGTTGCGAGTCGAAAGTGCATTTCACGTAAATGCAATAGCCTGAAGGTATGTGTTTTTGATATCTTTCGACGTAACTTTGAAGAGCGTTGGGTTGACAGGAACTCATTTTCGCGGTGAAACATTCGAAATCGGCGTACACGACGAATGGTACTTTTAACCTTTTATTGTGATTTTCAAACTTCACGATGGTGTTGGGTTTGGGCATTTCGACGGCGACACCTTGATTTTCGTTGCAATATTCCTGATGTTTCGCTAATGATTTTTCGCTCTTAAATATGTTCATGCAATTGTAACATAAAGATATCTTTCCTTTATGATTATTATTTTGTTTCAACAGCAATCGGGTTGGATGTTTAACCCAACAATAATGACGATTGTCACCATTCGAAATCAATAATAAAATAATCGTCTTTTCTCTTCCGCGATACGAAGTCTGTCTGAGAGGATAGATCTTTTAATTTTCGTCGTCGTATCCCAAGACGTTCACCGCTATGGTAGGATTTTGAACCTCAAAACGTTCGATGTGTTTTAACTCTGTTGGAAAAGTCACTCCGGTCCAATCGAAATTTTTAGAAGTTTCCTCATAACGAGAAACTCTATCAGAGTGCATTTCGATAGGGTATAAAGCGGAGGTGACTGCCCATTTAAAACACTGATCATCTTTATTTCTCACGTTGACCACGGCGTGTTTCTTAGTCAAGAAATACGGTAATTCCAATTAGGAAGATCCTTTCAACGGATCGTTTTTATTTATGTGAATTTCGAGTTTCAACACCTCATCGAACGTCCAATTACTACCTTCATGTTGATAATTCGTGAGAGACGTCAACATCTTGTCTTTCATCTTTTCGAAAACGTCCGATAGATCTGAACCTCGAAATATGGGTTCGACATTAGATCTGAAATATGCATTTTTCACGATGCTCTCGCCAGACTTCACGTCGATTTTATTCATTATGCAATGGAGTATCATCTTAATTTTTAATCCCACATTCATGTATTCGCGAAACAAATCCAATACTTTTTTCTTCGCCCGTTCCATGAACAATTTCAGATCGATTTTCTTGAACGAGGGAACCACGTCGAAAGTTTTAAAAATGCCTTTGATCGCACTCTCCTGTTCTACGAGTTTCGATTGGTATAGTTCCACAATGAGTCGTGTTACATATTCTGCTCCTTTCTCTTCGTCGATTGCTCGTTGAATTTCGCTCGATATATCTCATTTGTCTGGAATCTGAAGTGCATCACTCGTTTTCGTTTTAGTTTTTCTTTTCTTTTCTTTGGAAACTTGATGTTCTTCAATGGCTTTTCGTTTAGTCGTCTTCTTATTTTTCACAATCGAAACATTTTTGGTTTTTTCCGACGTCGGCACTTCGATTCCTTTTACTATCTTCTCATTTTTCACAACCGATGCATCTTTTGACGTTTCGTTGCCTTTCTAGCGTTTCACAAATATTTTTGTATGACATCAATTTTTTTTGATTTACTTCTATGATTTCTGAAATCTGAAATTTGTAATAGTTTACAAATCTCGTTTAACTGAGGTATGGTTTTCTCATTTAAATTTACCATTGTTTTATCTGTTTGCTTCATTTGTAAGAATATTTTTTGGAATTTTGTATTAAATAATTTGTTAAAAAAGTTTTGCTTTTTTACTCTTTTTATATATATATAATAAATAAAAAAAAAGAAGTTAAATTTAAATTCAATTTTTAATACAAAATTTAAAATATACATTATTTGCAAGAATTCATAAAAACCAAATAATCGATCATGACAACAACACCTAAAAGATGTGAATTGAAATTGAAACGAGACGAAGGGTATGAGAAATTCGGTTTTAATATCTATACATTACAACCACACGATCCTATCGAATTGAATGAGGTCGAGATGGTGGACTTAGAGCGCTACTACCACAAATATTGAATGTGTTTGAAATTGGATGAAGCCGCACTCGATTTGTTTTATGAGTACCAAAGCGATCTGCTGAATAACATCATCGCCACCAAAGACAGAGAATTCGACAAGGGTGATTTATTGTTGTCCTATGGAGGTTACATATATCCAATAATCTCACTCGAATTCGTGAACAAATCAGGTGGTGAGAGCGCATTTGCCTATGAAAAAAAACTCAAAAGAGTAAAGATAAACATTCACACCATTTTCGTAAGTGGAAAAATGACGAATGTCAACATGCTAATAACGGACTTGGAAATATAAACAATAGAGAGATTGAAATTTAAAAATTTAACTTTTTATATATATATATAAAGAGAAAAAAACCTTTACTAAAAATTTTACATTAAATAAAATTAAAAATTAAAAAAACAACTTTTTTATATATATAAAGAGCAAAAAAAAAACTTTTTAAACAAATTATTATTTAAATACAAAATTTAAAATATACATTATTTGCAAGAATTCGTAAAACTAAAAACTAAATAATCGATCATGAAGACAGCAACACCTAAAAGATGCGAATTGAAATTGAAACGAGTCAAAACGAATAAGAAATTCGGTCATAAAATCTATAGATTACAACGACACGATCCCATCGAATTGAACAAAGTCGAGACGAAGGGCTTAGAGCACAAATACGACAAATATCGCATGCCTTTGAAATTGGACGAAGCCACGCTCGATTTGTTTTACGAGTACCAAAGCGAGCTGCAGAACATCGTCATCGCCGAAGATAGAGAATTCGACAAGGACGATTTGTCGTTGCCCTATGGAAATTACATATTTCCAAACATCTCATTCGAACTCGTGAAGAAATTGGGTGGTGAGAGCGAGTTGACCGATGTAAAAAAAACTCAAAAGAGTAAAGATAAACATTCAACACGTTTTCGAAAAAGGAGAAGACACGAGTGTCAACATGCTAATAACGGACTTGGAAATATAAACAATAGAGTGATTGATTTTTAGCAAAGAAGAAGGAAAAAAAAAAGTAGTGAGATCATCTTTTGATCTCATTTTTTTTTTGTTTCTTCGCACTCTGTCTCGCGATATTCGTCATTATCGTCTAATTGTTTCTCCACCTTTTTATCCATTTAAATGTATTATTTTATACTTTCTATGATTTATATTTTATACAATTTTATATTATAATAACATATTCAAAATCGGTATGTTCTTAAATGGCGAATTCTCACCGAGCAACAAACCCTTGCTGAGTCGCTCGACGTTCCGTCCACTCTTCAGATAGAGACCGTTTCCTCTCAGAGAGTTGCCACCTCTAACGGGTTCTAGATACAATCCTTTACCGCTGTCGTCTACGTGGACGTGACACACGGCTCCTCCCTTCTTCAAAAACAGTCCGCTGCCACCCATTAATTTCTCAACTGCCGAACTAGCGAGTCCCGTGAGAGCTCCCACGCCGAGAGTCTTTGCGAGAAAGGGTAGTGCCTTTGCAGCGAAGGGTAATGCTTTTGCGGCTATTCCTGTCAACAGCGGTAGGAAACCGCCTTTCATTCTCAAATTGTATCTCAATTGAGCGGGACTCATTCTCACCGTCAACCCTCTTCCATTGCGAATCGCTTTCTCCATCCTTTTGATTTGACTTCTGGTCCAGGCGATCGAATCCTGACCGCCTCTTGTCAGATCTTCGTGAGTGAATTTGAATCTCACCGCCTCGCCTCGAGTTGTTAACGCTCTCTTAAGTTTCTTCCTCTGTCCTTCGGATATGTTCACGTTTTTAACCACGTATTGTGTCATAATTCTGTTTTTTTTAAATTATTTACTTAAATTGTTTCTTGTTTAATAATTATATTAAAATAATTTTGTAAAATTAATATTGCGTTTATTTTATTTTTGTTATCTATATATATACACAATATTTTTTTTTTTTGCTTTTATATTTCTCTTATGTGAAATCGTATCGTCACTCTCTCTCCGCGAAGATCTAACAGTTCACCATTTTGATCCGTCAACGTGATTTTGAGACTATACAACGTATCCAAAATCACTGGTAGATAAACTAAATTTCGAGGTCACTCCATGATCTTATAACCCGGCGACACGTTTGGATAGAAGGAATAGATCGTCGGTTGAGCGCTACCATTCACGTAGCTTCCAGCAATCACGTCCACATTCACCAGAATGCTATTGACAGCGATAATGTCGACCGTATTTTCAGATGCCGTGTGGCCTCGATACATCTTTTGATCGAATCCCAACATCTTGCCTATAGAATCGTCCGTGTTGAAATCCACTCGAAAATTATCTTCCAAATCCAACATCGTCTGTAAGGTATTAGGATTGGGAGCGAGTCTGATCTTGTTGCTTCCCTTTCCATCCATCTTCATTCGCGTCTGAATGTAATGGTTCAAATCGTCTATGTCGTAACTCCCGTTGGGAATTCGAATCTCCAACCAATCCGTTCCGTCGGAATACTTGAACGAGTTATTCTTTTCGGTTGGGAAAGGAATAATAAGTCTCCAGATTCACCAAAGCCATCTCGTATCTTTTCTCTCTATTCAATTCGATGGAAGGTTCGAATTTCATAGCGAATCGAGTCGAATCGCCACTCACCACGATTTGAATGGATTGTTTCGCAGCCGTATTCTTGTCTATCCGTTCTAACAATTCTCCATGTTCAAACATTATATTTTAATTTTATTTTTTTATTCAAGACTAATTATTTGAAGATTTATTATTTTCTAATTTTTTTTATTTTCACGCTGTATCTTATTATCAGAAACATAAAACTTGTCGAATCCACACCGATATTTTCTACGATTAAATTAGCTTGTCAAATCGACCACGACGAAATTGTAAGGTCCACCATCCCAAACCCTCTTGCAAAATCTCCTGAATTCCGCCGCGCCCATGTCGTTTGCAACGTGATCACCGTAGATGTGATTGAGATTCTTGAGATCTTGGCAAAAAAGACATAGAAAATTAGCGTTCTCCCTTATCGTCTGTCTGGGCAATCGAAAATAATTCTGCGACAGGTAGAAACAGTCACGTTGCTGTGTCGACCCCTAACGGAATACGATTCGCATCGGTTCTGTCTCTCCAAAAGCAGATCGTCGAAAATCATGAGATTCTTATCTTCCGATTTCAGTTCCCTAGGATCCGGAACGTCGCTAGCGTTCTCATAAAATCAACACTCGACGTTCGAAGATGCATTTCTCTTCATCAGCTCCATCGCCGCACCGTCCAAAATGGTCGAAAGTGGAGCTCCGCTCTTGTCGAATTCCTCCCTACTGTCAAAGATTCTGGCTATGACGTCCTTAGGCAATCTGCGATCCATGCACTCTCGAAGCAATCTGTATTCGGGTTGAAACAAGCTCTTGCCAAACACGAACAATCTGTCGTAATGCAACCAGTCGGGTTGGGACAACAGATTCATCAACAGATTAGTCTTTCCACAATTCGATTTTCCCACTATCAAACCTCTTATGCTCTTGGGAAAGAACTCGTTATTTGACCTCTTGGTCACGGCGTTGTTCCAAAACATATCTTTAATGTTCATCTTTGTTTTATTTTGTTTGTTATTTTAGATTCTTTTCAAACTCAAATTTTTTACGTTTTTCAAACTCTGTTTTTAATGTTATTATTTATTTATATCGCACCGTCGCGAGTTCTCTTCAATCCGGATCCACTCGTCATTTTAGCTAAATCTTGTATGGGCACCACGGCATCCTTAAAATCTTTCCAACTTTTCGGCGTTCGCTCTAACGCAGCTAGCTTCGCCGGTGGACTGATCAACTTGTCGATCAACACGTTGGCTGCCCTCTTGCCAGCCACAGAAGCTATCCTACCACTGGCTTCGGAAGCGGCTTTCTTACCAGCATCCAAAGCCATCTTCTTACCGACCTCAAATGCGGTCGATGCGAGTTTTCTACCCGCGTCGCTCGTGAACGCTCGCATTATAGAATTGACGATGCCAGAACTGCCTTGAACGTAAGTTCTGACGTATCCCCTGTTCTTTATCACTAACATATTTTATTTTTATGATATATTTTTGTTTTTTTCACTGGTAAATCGTTTTTGCCGTTTAAATACTTTTATTATTCTAGTGTAAAAATTAACTGTTTTATTTTTGTTTGTTTGTTTGTTTCTCTCTACTTATTATATACACATCAATCCTTCAATTCGTTCATCAGCCTTTTATACTGGTTTTTATTCAAAACCTTCTGTCTTAACAATTCGTCAGATATAGTAACTATCTGATTATCTAATCCTGTGTTACCAGGCCGTCTGCTCGCCATCAACAAACTCAATCTCTGAGACAGAGCGTCGGAATCGCTCGGAAGAAAAGTGGTTTTCACCCCTTTGCCAGTCACCGATTCGACGAACTTCTTGTTCATATCCCATATGGGTTTCACCACTTTCGTCCACTTGTAACCTCTGTTGGCTTTGGGTCTCGTCTCTCTGGCATCGTTATTTCTCTTCATGGCGTGAGTTTGAACTAGAATGTCACCGTAATTATCGAAATCCTGTTCCGTGTAATCTCCAGGCTTGTTGAAAAGGAGCAATTTGCGCAGTCCATCAGTTATTTTATACTTATTCGAACCGACAATTAAATCTTCATCATCCATTTCCACGTCTGTATCGCCCACAAAAGTTCTACCGTCAGAATCCTTATAAATTCCATACAACAGATCTCTCTTACCGCCATCATCATCGGACGATGCGATGCTACTAGTGGTGATAGTCAAAGCCGTATCATCAGACTCGCTCAAATCTGTTTGAATTCCCGTGGGAACGTAATCCAGTGTAGATTGAACGGAATACCGATTTCCAAAACTAGGAGGCAACGAACCCATTCTCAAAGAACTCTCCTTTATAGGTCTCAATTCTTCAACTATCTCCTTCCTGCTTCGCTCTTGACCCTCCGTCACGGGTTTAAATATTTTTGTGGCTTCGCGTTTGAGTTCCATCTCACCAAGACGTCTGCTCCTATCAGCCGACTGAATCCCCTTCTTAGCACGTTCATACTGGTCTAAAATTAGATCTCGATGCCTAGGATCCATCTGTAAAAACATCTTTCATTTTTAATTGTTTATGTTCCTTTGAGTATGCTAATATGAGTTATTTATTATTTTCAAAATTAAATGTATAATTATTTTTATGTTTTAAGTAAATAAAAATCTTCTGTCTTTAATATAATAACTAAAAACCAGTTAAGGAAAAACATTTATAAAATAAGAAATTTTTTGCATAAAAAAATATATGAGAAAAATAATACTCCATGAATATCTTGTAATATTTTGGGTTAAAACCCCATTAGTACTAGCACATTGAACAACGCTATTTTCTCTAAAATGTTTACATGGTAATCGCTCAGTCAAAAAAACAAGAGTTGAAAAATATTTTTTAAAAATTCTCTGACGAGAATTTTTTTGGCAGAAAAAAATATGAGAAAAATAATACTCCATGAATATCTTGTAATATTTTGGGTTAAAACCCCGTTAGTACTTGCATGTTGAACAACGCTATTTTCTCTAAAATTTTTACATGGTAATCGCTCAGTCAAAAAAACAAGGGTTGAAAAATATTTTAAAAAAATTCTCTGGCGAGAATTTTTTTTGGCAGAAAAAAATATGAGACAAATAATACTCCATGAATATCTTGTAATATTTTGGGTTAAAACCCCGTTAGTACTCGCACGTTGAACAACGCTATTTTCTCTAAAATGTTTACATGGTAATCGCTCAGTCAAAAAAACAAGAGTTGAAAAATATTTTAAAAAAATTCTCTGGCGAGAATTTTTTGCAGAAAAAAATAGATGAGAAAAATAATACTCCATGAATATCTTGTAATATTTGAGTTAAAACTGCGTTTGTACTCGCACGTTGAACAACGCTATTTTCTCTAAAATGTTTACATGGTAATCGCTCAGTCAAAACATCGCTTTGGTCCATAGAAATAGTTTTTTCAGATAAACCATTTAACTTGACATTAATCTCATTTGAATAAAAACCTGTAATACATCTCAGGCGTGACAAAATAACGTTCTCAGTAAGTGTCTATACAGTAAATGTCACTTTGACATGCGACCTGCTTGCCAGTTTTGATAAAACACAGACTGATGATTGTAGACTGACATTCGAATGAAATGGTTTAACATACCCAAGGCGCGCAGGAGCTCTATTTATCACTTTTATTTATTTCCTAGGATATTCCCCCACCCCACGACGAGGAGAGATAACTCCGTATGATCGAGTTTATGAGAATCGAGCGATCCGATCGGTCAATTGGCGGAGAATCGAGCTATCCGATCGGTCGATTAGCTGAGTTTGGGAATTCTCATAGTGGGGAATTCCCCTAATGACGTCATAAATGGGAAAAACCCACCGCCTCAAAACAAAAGCGGATTCTGAACCACTGATGTAGAATCCGCAGACCGTTTTTTTGATCTAGCCCAGAATTTTTTGCTCGCGTTCGCCAACGATGGATCGATGGTCTGATCTGCGAGGGGAACGTCTACAAAAATTTTAAAAGTAAAAGACAAAAGTGACGATGTACAATTTCGCCTTTTTTTAAAAAACGCGCGTTCACCACGAGTATTTGAACGTTAAAAGTGCGATCTAGGAGTCACAAAAAAACATGGGGGATTCAAGACCACTGTACATTTTTGTGAACAAGCGTGCGATTTAACACCGAATTCCACGTTGGTGAACGCATCGTGTACGTATGTTGTACACGTACATGTACAAAGTGGTAGTATATCCGCCTTTATTACCTACTCATCGCGAATGTCAACAGTGACAAGCTTGTCCTTATGATTGATAAGCTCTAAGACAGAGTTGATATCGTCATAATGAAAATCCTTGCTTTGAATGTGCTTATTTAAATGGCGCAAATGAAAAATAAGTCTAAGCTTTTTGTTTTTCTTAGGAACACATGAGATAGGTGAAATATGCTGCATGTTATCGACAGTACGGATGACTCCCAATTGTAATAAACGGTGTATTTCCGTATCAAGAAATTGTTGTTCGATAAGAGAAAAACTTTTATTTGTTAAGACAAATGGCAGGGGCTGTGTGGCAAATGGAATTTCAACACCAAATCTCAACCACTGCTGTACCACCGAGGATGCACCAATATTGTGCCATTTGTGTAATTCGCGCACAGTGAAACACATGGCAAACACATACCGAAGTAAACTTAAGATAAATCCTCTATGTTACAGTCACGGGGCATATTGAAATGAGAATTATAGTAACCACGACCACGAAAATTGTTGTGAAAAGGTCTGTAATTTCCACGAAATCTTGAAAAATGTGGTCCTCTGCGAGTACTTGAACCGGAATATGTATCTGATTGAACGCGTTGTTTGGTAGCAGAGATTTCAGCGGCTGTGCGCAAATTGTCTAAACTGCTGGGAGGGAACTGAGAGTTATTCCTCTCCAAACACTTGAAGAGCGAAGCAGTCTCTTTATCAAACTGGCCTTTCACCACTAGGCCAGAAAACTCGGATTTTAAGAAATTTATATGGGCCACTAATAGTAATACGGTGTACAACTGTCCAACGTCTGCTGTGGTAAAATACTCTTCAAATGTTGACAATAACTTTAAACATGTCTCTGTGTAACGAGCCGATTTCTTAAGCACTGATAGCTGTAACTGGTCCTCACGTTTGATACCAGATTTATTGTCCAAAAGTTTTAACTTTGTTGAGAGTCTTTGATACATTCGTACTCTCGCTGGTAACCATCTGCACCCTTACCGTGTTGATGGGAACAGACGGGATTAATATTATGCCGGCCGACTGGCGAGACTTGATCATGTGCGTTGTGCACGAAAGCAGGCGAGTCGACATTGTCGTCGAACTCAAATGTGTTTTGCCTGCGTTCTATTTTTTCGAGTCTTTTAACTAAAGTTTCATTGTCTATTGTTAAATTGTTCAACGCCCTCTGTACACTTTCCAAGCTCTGGAGAATTGTGGAAACCACTGTTTTCTCATTTTACTCAGAGTCGGCCATGCCCGTGAACTTGTGGCAAAAGACGTAAACAAGGTTACGACTGAATAGTCGTAAACTAGGATGTCGTAACAGCGTGTGACTACAGTTCGCACACATCCGATCCAACTTTGAAGACTCTGGAAGCCCCGCCCACTCAACTCAAATTGTCACCGTGAGGGCGTGACGGTAGACTGATAGATGGATAACAAGCTTGTAAACAAAGATCAATGACCGAGTTTTCATCGCCTCCATTCAGCGAGAATATAATGATAATTTCTCGGGAACAATTGAATTTAATAAAATATACCGAAGTGGGAGACGAATAAGAAGATCATACATCCAAACGTGATTTTGGGGGGAACTTAAAAAAAATGTTTTTAATGCTATTGTTACGTGACTTGCTAAATATCTGTCGTCTGCGATCGAAAATCAAAACAAAAAACAATTTGACAATGATGGACGTGACCTGTTCGTGACACACTTTCCTGAGTTTGACTGTTGTCTTTTGCGAAAATGAAAAGTTTTTCGTTCACGTACACATAGTTTTTATATTTTAATATTACAGCCGGATTAAATTATAAGAAATAACTGTTGTTTTCCTTCGCATAAACCGAAGGAAAACAACAGTTATTTCTTAAATAAAGTCCACCTAATCTACGTTGTGATCTCGTTATTATATTTTCTCCCTTATTGGTCGGACGAATCAATAAGGGAGAAAATGTGACAATCAAAACATGACGTTTTCGCCCCTTTACCGGATAGTGATGAGAGTCCATAGTGGTCTTCAGACAAGTTTTCTGCAGTAAGAATGTTTGATAAGTTTATATACAAACATTAAAACCGCTCGCCCAGTTTTTGCTGGGTGGGGGGGGGGGGGGGGGGGGGATTCAGTTTTTTGATAACCGCGTGATTGTTCTCTTGACAATTACAAACAATTGCGATCGCATGTAGTTGAGGGGAAAATGAGGGGAGAGGGCAAAACTTAGGCCTATGTTCTTTGCAAAAATGCACCCATACCTCCCCTACTGCCATCCATAGTGACTCGCAGCAAACAGAATAACTAAATGGTTAATGGGACAGCAATCACAATTGCTTAATCATTAAACGCTATAATGAATAATCTGACAAATTGAATTGTTTTCTGTTTTTTTTATTAATGCAAAAACCATCATGTAAAAAAAAACAAAATGAAAAACGACATCTCACTAGTTACAACAATAGTACATGACAAGATTTCCAACCACACCCATCCCTTATTAATTTATTTATAATGTGAGTTAAGGCAACTTTTCGACTTCTTGGAACTGAAAATGGATAAATTATTTATGTACATGATTCTTGGGGGTTGTTAGGTTAGTTGTTTTTGTATGATACACTTCATAATTACATTAAAATAAATTAAATATTGATTGACAATGGCTTACAAATAAACAAAAAGGTAGATGAAATGAAAATATGCTATTCTATTATATTCTATTCTATTCTATTCTTTATGTTCACTCTGAAAACCAATAATGATATGAGAGATATTTATTTATTTATTGATGTTTAAGGTCACATATTTATGCACAATGGCTAATCATGACCGTGACAGTTTGACGGGTGGAGGAAGCCGGAGTACCCGGAGCGAACCACCGAGCAACGACGAGCAGCTGCCAGCTCCCCAACATCGTAACTCCGCACTGCGGAACAGGCAGGGTTAGATTGGTTGAAGTCATGCGTACCATCGACGTGCAGTACGCCTTAGATTCGAACCGAGGACCTCTCGGCTTGCAGCCTGCACCTCTACCTACTGAGCCACCGCGCTCCCGATATGAGAGATACAGACATTTACACGTTTTTACACAGTGGTCAGTTCGGGGAAAATCATACAAAAATGGTGACCATTAACCCTTTACCTAATATGGAAAGCAGACGACACTTGCAAAAAGAAATTCTTGAATATCTATTTTTTTCATTTTTTGCCTAAAAAAACATAGATTATGACCCCTCATTGGAACGAGCTCGACGAGATCGTTCCAACGAGGGGTCATAACCTATGCTTTTGACACAAAAAATGAAAAAAATAATGAAAATTAATTGTCGATTTTTGAGAATAGCGCTGGCCAGTTTTGGTCGTTACGTTGGGGAAAGGGTTAACTGAAACTCTACCTAAGGCATTGGTGTCCGATACTGCACTTTGCATCACATAAACCGTGCATGCACCACATGAGTTATCAACTAGCGGTGTATGCATGTAGTATGCATAACTTCCACAGCTTACCACGGTAAGAATTGATTCTTTCTTCCAACTCGCCCGCCATGCCGGCAAGAAACAAAACAAAGAAATATTGAGCAAGTCTGCTTCATGCGAGTGCCTGCACAGAAATGACGCATTCACACATTTCTACATTATCTCCCTTTTGTAAGAAAGAAAAACCCTTCCCCATTGGTTGAAATTCCGAACGGAAATTTCGGCCTCACGGCTATCTTGCTTAACACTTTTCGTATCACCAAGACAATTTTTTCTCTCTGTTCTTCGAAACGCGAGAAAAGAACATTGTTGCTAAGTTGTAACTAATCTTATTAGTCTGTGTGTGACGCGCAGACTATTGTTTTTGTATTCTTTCTTTCTTTCTTTCTTTCTTTCTTTCTTTCTTTCTTTCTTTTTTTCTTTCTTTCTTTCGTAAGAAAGAAAAACCCTTCCCCATTGGTTGAAATTCCGAACGGAAATTTCGGCCTCACAGCTATCTTGCTTAACACTTTTCGTATCGCCAAGACAATTTTTTCTCTCTGTTCTTCGAAACGCGAGAAAAGAACATTGTTGCTAAGTTGTAACTAATCTTATTAGTCTGTGTGTGACGCGCAGACTATTGTTTTTGTATTCTTTCTTTCTTTCTTTCTTTCTTTCTTTCTTTCTTTCTTTCTTTCTTTTTTTCTTTCTTTCTTTCGTAAGAAAGAAAAACCCTTCCCCATTGGTTGAAATTCCGAACGGAAATTTCGGCCTCACAGCTATCTTGCTTAACACTTTTCGTATCGCCAAGACAATTTTTTCTCTCTGTTCTTCGAAACGCGAGAAAAGAACATTGTTGCTAAGTTGTAACTAATCTTATTAGTCTGCGTGAGACGCGCAGACTATTGTTTTTGTATTCTTTCTTTCTTTCTTTCTTTCTTTCTTTCTTTCTTTCTTTCTTTCTTTCTTTTTTCTTTCTTTCTTTCTTTCTTTTTTCTTTCTTTCTTTCTTTCTTTCTTTCTTTCTTTCTTTCTTTCTTTCTGTGCAATAACTCAAAAACAAATTGTCCCATGTTGCTGATTTTTGGCATACTGATAGGCAGTCACAGGTACTCAGACACCTATGTTTTTCAGATTCTTGTGGCATTGAGGTTGGCTGTCCATAGGGGTGTTTCGAAATTGGGTCACGCCCAAATGTCAGACTTGGCATGACCTATGAACCCGGAACCAACACCAAATAAGTTGACTCTCAACGGAGGTTGAAAATAAGGGTCAAGGTCACTATGATCATCCATAGGTCATTGAGTACATTTTCGGAATTGCTGGAAATCGCATTTTATGACCGTCTAATGCAATGCTAAGTTCATACATGTATTTTAACACTAAAAAAGGGCGGGGCCAAAATATTGAAAGTAGTCCATGCTCATATCTCAAGCATGGTATGATGTAAATTAATAATTTGGGTCCAGTTCACTGGGGTCACACAGGTCTCATTAAGTGTCGTTTTCAGAATTAATTAAAATTGCATTTTAAAAACCCCAGTGTATTTTCTGTAATTCATACATGTATTTCTTCTCTCATAACAGTGAGCAGAGTAAAAAATATTCCTTTACAGAAAAAGTAAAATCAGTTGGGTTAAAGAACCCCAAATCAACTGGTTTGAGTGAATATGAACCCAATTGGGTTCATATTCACACAACCCAGTTGATTTACGTTACTGTTTAACCCAACTGATTTTAGAGTACAATGACTTTTCCATTCCGAATGGAGGACACGGAGTAGAACTCATTATGGCAACAAACTAGAAGACTGACATAACACTAGACAGCCAGAATGTTCAATGACCTTTCTATTCCCAAACGAGGGCATGGAGGACTTGACATCATTGAGGGATTTCCTCATGGAATCGTATGATGAATGACAAACTGACACGTCTAGGAATAGACACAATATGAACACTCTAACACAAGTTGGGTTAAAAAGGAACCCAAATCAACTGAGTTGACTGAATATGAATCCAATTGGGTTCACTCTCACTCAACCCATTTGATTTGGGTTGATTTTTACCCGACCGATTTTAAAGTGTAGTGGTAGTGCGCAGAGCTTAGATAAATAGAAATATCTGATTGATTAGTTAGTGGCTAGTTAGGGGGGGGGGGGGATAAAGTGATCCGATTGGACATATTTGGACTAGGACGACACTAGAGATAAAGACAGGATCAAACATAGTCAAGAGTAGCTAGGATTAGATCAAATGACCGGTGTAGACAGATACTGAGGATTCGGAGAGAATTCAAGCCAAATGAAGAGTTGTGGGGCCGTTTTTGGTAATTAGATGTGATCCCTTCACTCTCGCAAATACCCTGTAATATCCTGTAGCACAAAGTGTTATAATGGTACGAATGAAAAACCCCGAAGCTATTGTAAGAATTTGAGCCAGATAAAGTCAGTTTCAGTAATTTCTTGGTAGTTGCCGTGTTGTTTTCGATAATTATACAGGCTCACATTAAATTGAACTTAACGTAAGCTACGTGCTACCATAGTCGGAATGAACACCGAGGATGCTGAAAGAATCCGTGTCAAATAAAGTTTGTTTTCTTATTTTTTCGCAGACTTTGGATCTATTTCATAATTAGATATACTACTATCCAATCGAACATACCCAGTGAACACACTCTCGTCCAATTGGAGGACTTTGTCTCCCATAGTAGTCACGTGAAAGCATAAAAATCTCGATGGTGGCCTCTAGTAAACAAAATGGACGGTGGAAATACGTGTCACCATAACTATAGGCGCTGTGCACTGACACCACGTATTTCTATGGTGAACACATCGCAACATGATTTTGAGCGAAGGATTTTGACAGAATTTGTCGTGGACTGCGACAATGACCTTGATAACTTACTGGTTGATTTTTCTGCTAAAGCAATAACAATTAAAACAGTTATACACTAAAACTTCCCTGATTTCCTTCAGCCATGGTATTAATAGATTTCGTGACACAAGTATTTTAACAAG